>JBBPBX010006281.1:11002-69053 GCA_038048925.1 Garcialebias charrua
TTTGCCCCACTCCCCTCAGGACGGAGGTTGAGGAGCATCAAATGTAGAACCACTAGACTGAGGAACAGCTTCTACCGTTTTTATCATCTACGAAACATTTCAAAATTACGATGTATTGTATCACAGAAGGAACTGGAGATGATTGTTCATGCTTTTATTTCGTCTCGGTTAGATTACTGTAACAGTCTTTTAATGGGTCTGAACAAATCTTCTTTAGCTCGCCTTCAGTCTGTGCAAAATGCTGCAGCGAGGCTGCTAACTAGAACCAATAGAAGAGCCCATATCACTCCTGTTCTGGCCTCCCTGCATTGGCTCCCCGTGCATTTCAGGAGTCATTTTAAAATTTTGGTTTTAACTTTCAGGGCATTGCATGGTCAGGCTCCCAAATATTTATCGGACCTTTTGAAGCCTCTCCGTCCCACCAGGACTTTGAGATCTTCAAATCAAATGCTACTGATGGTACCAAGAACGTATTTTAAAACACGTGGAGACAGAGCATTCCAAGTGATGGCCCCGAGGCTTTGGAACGCTCTCCCTCTGTCACTGCGCAGCTCAGACTCTATCGACTCTTTTAAAAAAGATCTTAAAACGTATTTATTCAGACTGGCTTTTAATTAATTTTATGTATTTTTTCTCTTTTTATTTTTGCTTGTGAAGCACTTTGTGATGTCAATGTCTGTGAAAGGTGCTATATAAATAAAGTTTACTTACTTACTTACTTACCCTGAGGCTGTTAGACTCATGAATAAATAAATAATAAGAATAAACACTGCAAAATATCACATCATGCTGATGCTGATCTGTTTTCTTGTTGCTGTGTTCATCTGTGACCATCTGCTCATACAGACTCATGTTCGTGCTGCTGTTTATAATGATGTTTTTCTACTACATTAGGGCTTAGTGTATTACTAGTTGATGTTTCTCTTAGTTAATTCTAGATGTTATTACTGTTTTTCTCTTGCATTTGTTGTTGGATGTAACTGGGACCCTGTGTACATAATCTCGTTTTCATCACATGTACCACATGCGGTGCAAATGACAATAAAGACTCTCTGACTCTGACTTAACAGTGATTACTTGTTGCAGAGGAGGGGTGATGTGACAGCAGCACCTGCTGGACAACCCTAGAACTGGAAGGTGTTTTCTGTGGCCTCAATTATCACATCGCTTTATAATGTAGTTTGTTTTGCTTCGTTTTATACAATTTCTTTCATTTTTATTTTATAAGTTTTTATGATTGTCTACTGTTGTCTGTACCTCATCTGTGTTCTTTGTTTGAACTGGTCTCACTTGTGAATGAGTCTTCGTAACTCACTGAGACTAAGCTGCATAAATAAAGGTTAAATTAATTCACAGCTAGAGGACTGTATGACTTGTAGGTCATGGTGGAAAATGCAGCAACTTAATATTTACCAGAAAAAAAATTAAGTAAAAAAGAAAATTGAATTAGTGTCATTGCTACTTTTAGTTAATTTCTTGTTTTGCTTGTTTTAGACTTTTGCTCCTTTTAGCTCGACATTTGCTTCATTTGATCTACGATCACAGAACAGTAATTTCCTTCATATTCCTCGGACCAAATTGAGGACCATGGGAGACCGAGCATTCTGTGTGGCTGCCCCCCGCCTGTGGAACTCCCTCCCTGACGACCTGAGAGCTCCACAGTCACTGGTTGACTTTAAAAGCAGCATAAAGACTTTTCTTTTTAAGCAAGCCTATTCTGCCTCCACATGATTTTATCTTTGATCTTAGCTGATATCATTATTGATTTTACTTGATTTTATCACTTGTTTTATTTTATTTATTTTTTAAGCAAGCCTAATCTGCATCCACATGATTTTATCTTTGATCTTAGTCGATATTATTATTGATTTTATTTGATTTTATCACTTGTTTTATTTTGATCTTTGCTTTGTTACACTTTGTAGCACTTTGAGATTTTTATTAATGAAAAGTGCATTATAAATTGAATTCATTATTATTATTATTATTTGGCCTTTAGATAAACTAAAACTATAAACTTTGTTGTCAGACAAAGGTTTGGCAACTTTTAGACTTTTCACTATCGGTAGTCGTCTTGATCTTTTCGTGTTTGGCCTCTTAGATTCTAGCTAATGTTCCACTTCTTTTACCAACTTAGTTTTAGCTTATTTTCCTTCTTCAGCAGTCATTCAACGCTGCATTTTAAAATATTTACAGTCTGTGTCCAAAATTGGCTGTCATGTCTAAATGAACAAACAAAATACAACTAACCATTTGGTTGGTTCACTATATCTCAGGAAACAATGTGTTCAGCATGATGGTACTTCTTCCAGTTATTTAATGATTAACAACGGTGTACCTCAAGGCTCAGTCTTAGGACCAACCCTTTTTACAATCTACATAATGTAGGTCAGAGCATCCCTGATGCATCCTTACATTTCTATGCTGATGACACAGTTGTTTACTGTCGAGCTAAAACAGTTGCTAAGGCTTTCCAACTTTTGCAAGCCGTTTTTGACATCATCCAGTCAGATTTTTTCTGTCTCAAACTTGACAATGTAAGCCTGTGTAATGCTGACAAAACCAAAGGGATGTTATTTTCAAACAGGAAGTCGGTCCCAGCAGTTCTTCCTTCGATTTTATCCTCTAATGGTGTCCCTATTGCGTATTTCAATCCCTACAAATATTTGGGTATCTTAATTCACATCTCTTTTAAGCTCCATGTGGAAAACTTGGTAAATAAACTAAAAGTTACACTTTTTTTTCTCCAGAAATCTGAATGCTAGGAAATGCCTTAACAGTGATTTTCCTTCCCTCCATATGGTGACCAGTGCTGCAGCGCTAATCCAAAAATTAGTTCCGCTATTTCTAAAGCACTTATTAATTTATTTAGGTCCGCAATTTCAAAAGTGCTTATGTATTAGCAAAGCTAGCGGAAGCTAAATGCTAACGCGCTAACGTGCAAATGGCGAACTACTTTTTTTAATCCAGCAGATTTGACCATTTCGTGAAACGGTTAAGCTCAGAAAAACCTTGTGCTATAAAGTCAGCTAAGAAATATATTTTTTCTCAGCAAAGAAATAATTGTTTTTACCGTGTTTTGTTGTAAAGTCCTTTGCTTCTGTGGCCGTCGCCATTTTGAACAGGGCAAATGAGGCGCTGACGCGTCGCGTAGGCCGCTGAGAAACATCCATAAGTTCACCCTCCATGTTAAAAACTCTTCGTCTGACTCTTCGAAAACAAGCAATAAGGCTGCAGAGTAACACACTGGCTGCTAACTGCTATAGAGAGAGCGCTCTCTCTAGCCAAGAGACTGAGGGGGACGCTTTTTTGTCACGGACCACATCCGGCGCTGACAGGATATGGTCTGTGAGCAGTCGTCCGGTTGATTTAAGAGCCCGTAAATAAGTTTTTTCGTTTTTACTGATAGATAATTAGTTATTAGCGGTACTGCATTTTAAATAAAAATAGCGCAAATCCGCTTATGAATTATAAAAGTTAGTCAATCCGCTGTAACGCTGACAAATTGTTTAGGTCCGCTATAAGCGGATTAGCGCTTTAGCACTCCCTTGCGGTCTGGCGCCCACCTTTGATGGTGACATTATCTACATGAACACTACAAGCACCCTGCAGATGTTGGACGCTGTCTGTGCACTAAGATTCATAACTGGCAAAAACCAATGCAGACATGTTCCTGTTTATAGTTTTCTACATCCCTTTACAACCAAGCTGTTTTTTTATTATACCATTTTCTTTTAATTTGTTCTTCGCAATTTCTTTGCTTTTTATGATTGTCTACTGTTGTCTATCACTTTTTGTTAAAATCAGATCTCTCTTGTAAATGAGTCATTGAGACTCATTGGGATTAAGCTGTATAAATAAAGGCTGAATGAATGAAAAAAAACTTCTTAGCAGCTTCAATTAACCAGTTTATTTCTGTGTCCAGTGTATTATCCAACAAAATAAAATAAAAAACACATGATTCTTAATCACTGACTAAACATGACCGTGTCACCTGTTTCATGTCTTACCTGTGAACAGGTTCTTACAAACAACAGACAAGAGAGTTCATATTTCATGGGTTACATAATGGAGGACGCACGTCGGGGCGGGGCTCCTTCAGCTGTGACACGTCTTCATACGTCACTTCCGCACCTGCGCGCAACGTGAAGGTTTAACGAACAGCGAGCGAAGGTAGAGAGAAAAAGGAAGAAAAATAGAGCAGAATAAGAGACGCTGGTAAAGATATGCCTTCTTAAACCATAACTATATTTAAAGTAAAGGTAGATAAGAGTGGAAGGATCAGAGGCCCGCGGTCCACACGGTTAGTAATCATCTGTTTCACTCACCGAGTGCTGCTGGCCAGTCATCTTTTTCTGCCGTAGTAGGAAGGAAGAGTCCATTAAGCAACAGATAAACGCGTCTGCAGTGACACCATGAACCCCGAATAGTAAGTGTTTTCTTTCAATGTGATATCACTTTCAGTTCTCTGTGTTGAAACAAAGTGTTTAACTCGTGAGGGGACAGCTCGCTGGGTTCTGGTGAATAACACGACATGGTTTGCTCCAGACGTCAGCTGACGACTTGTCCTTTCTGGTCCCACACCAGAACCACTACACCTGCTGGAACTGGTTCCACTGCTGGCTGCCGGGGACTGGCTCCAGCTCATGGACACAGGACAGTTCAAACCGGATGTGGGTTTTATTACTTCTTAACTGGAGGGATGCATGTCGCCCGCCGCCTCCCATGTTTGTCATCAGGTGTTATGACAGCTGTATCGTGTTGGTCAAATCTAAAGTCTCGTGCAACACCGCGAGATCTGGCGCTCGGAGCATGCGCTGAGGATCACTCTCCACTACCCCATCATCATATTATAACTTGGTGTGTTGACTGAGTTATAGCTCATGTTGATTAGCTGTGGCGGCCATCTTGTATGTTAGGTTTTGTTTATTTGTCCTGATGTTCGATAATCCAGGTGGAATAATCTAACATGGTCATCTGGACGGATCCAGAGGACCTGACTTAATCTTGTTAGTTTTTTTTATTAACCTTTATTTATCACAGATCTCTTTTGTCAGGGAAGCCTGAGCCTGACGGCACGTTTTGACCTGAGGGAAGAAACCTGAGAACCTGTAAAAACCCACGCAAACACGAGGAGAACATGCAAACTCCACACAGAAAGGCCAACCTGGGGATCAAACCTGAGACCTTTTTGTTGTGAGCCAACAGTGTTAACCACTAATCCATCATGTTGGAAGGAGAGTGTAGTAAAAAAATAAAATAAAATTGCAGTTGTCCATGAGATATTTTGCTAACCAACAGATAGGCGCCAAAACATTATCGCCCGCCTTCACCTTTTTGGGGCTGGGTGATAAAAATCCTACCGGAGTCAGACCTTCACCTGGGATGAATCCTCCGATCACTAAAAAAAATGCTCTTCTGCACAACTTTTTATATAGCTTCACGTGTTGGCAGTGTAATGACTGAATGGTGCATTCAAGTACAACCTGTAAAATCAATAATCCACACTCTGAATGTAAAGATAATATTGCATCTGTTCCACAAGGGGATGTTCAGATGATCCCAGCAGCAACAGGACAGAGTTCAGAAAAACTAGGGAGTACAAAAATGATGATAAAACAGACGAGGACGTGTAAAGTGAAGAGATTCTTCATTACAGTTGTATAGTCGAGTGGCTTTGGGCAGGACGGACCTGTGGGGGTGCTCCTCCCTGCACCGGGGGTGTAAACATCTTACTGCTCAGGGGTGTTGTGCACGGGGTGTGAGGAATCAGCCATGATGGATAATAGCTTAGCCGGGTGATTAACAGTCTCAGAAATTATTGTGATAAACGATAATATTGTTTGAAATATGACAATAATTTATTAAATATTGTCACATTTAAGAAGAAATGTTGGTTAAATTTTGTGTAGTACCTTTGTCTGACCACCGGATGGCAGTATAAGACTGTTTGAATTGAAGGATGGATAGTGAGGGAGCGAGCAACGTGTCTCTTTATGAAAAATGGGAGAGAGGCCCCTTGACGTGACATGGACTGTCTCTCTTCGGTTCTCAAAATGGCGGACGCTCTGTGTGGTTTGAGCTCTTTTTTTTTCATTTTTCATACAAAGCTTTTAATTTAAAAAAAAATCGGTAAACAAGTTCTCAGCTTCTTTTTACAAAGAAAAACAACATTTTAGATGAAGGCACGGGTTTCAACTGTGAATTTTGGAGCTTTGACAAGACGGAGGTTTTTCCCCTCGAGGTCGGCCTGTTAGCTTCTCAGCTTAGCTGCTTTTAACGATCCAAAAACATGATTTTGGATCGTTAAAATAGATTTTAAAGAGAAAAGGAGGGGGTCAGTGAAGAACACCAGAGTTGAGTCTTTTGTCATCCAGTGTCTTCTGTAGAAAGAGACACGATAAAGCTGATAAAGGAAAATGAGGTTGATAATTTTCATTGAACGTGTGATTAATTGATTTATTGTTTATTGAGACTAGATTTCACTGTGCATCCCAGGACAGAGCTGACTCCTCATCAGTTTGAGCCCCATCCTGTCTTTTCATGCTGCCCCCCCCAAACACATGACGGCACAGAAGAACCACAGTGTCAATGAACGTTGAATGTCCCATTTGGATTTAAACAGACACTTTTCAATAATACACTTGTTCTCATTACACGATGAAAGTGAACTGAAGCATCAACAAGTTCTGTTGGTGACTGTCAACTTCTTACATGCTCTAAAATATAAAAGTCAAATAGTTATCAGCCAACTGGACTTTGGTCTTAATTGTTTGCTCCCAGAGCATTTTATTTATTCATTTAGCTCTTTTCACTGCAGCGTTCAGTGATGGGCAGGTGAAGCTCTGAGGCTGTCCTCAGAGTTGTGCAGAAAAATAATAATAATGGGAGTAGTGGTGCAGAGGTTAGAGAAGGTGGTCTTATAATCAGAAGGTTGACGACTCAACTCCCCGGGCCGACGTCAAAATGTGGGTGGAAAAGGTGAAGCACCCACACCTGCCTCCACCCTCATTTGCCCCACTCTGGGCCCTTGAGCAATGCTCTTAACCCCCACCTTCTGCTCCCAAAAAACAGGGGCCTCATGTATCAACCATGCGTGCGCACAAAAACATTGCGCACGTCACTTTCCACGCAAAGTGGCGTATGTATCAAATCTGATATGAACGGGAATATCTGCGCTTCCACGTACAAATCCACGGCTGCTCCCCTGCTTGCGTACGCACGTTTCTGTGGTTATTGTTCCTTTGGCGACACTTACAGGTGATCTGTGAAACCGTGTCCACGATGTGAAAACAATCATAAATCCCACCAAACACACATGATTAACGATTATTACATCCACATGGACGCAATTAGATGAGTGGATATAAAAGCATGCGCCAGATAGTGGCAACAATATTGACAACAATGAGATGTAATTTCTTTAAATAAGAAGTTAACCAAGCTGTATTAACACGCCTACGTTTAGGTCAGTGGGTAAAGCGCTTGCCTTTAGTTCCAAAGGTCGTGAGATCGACTCCCGCATGGTACAACGTTTTTCTTTTTTTTTTCGTTCCAGATTGAAATACACATGAAAACTATTTACAAAACAATAAATCGTCTGCTTCCTTTCATTTCATGTATTGTTCTATTTCTTGTTGTTTCATTCAATAGTTTTCCTGTGGTCTTTAAATCTGGAATGAAAAAAAAACATTGTACCAAGCGGGAGTCGATCTCACGACCTTTGGGACGAAGGGCGGGCGCGTTCGCCACTAAGCTATACAGGCATGTTAGATCAGCTTGGTCAACTTCTTATTTAAAAGTGGATGGTTTGTTTTGCACTGTGCGTGCCGAATGAAGCCTTTTTCCGTGCTTCTCTGCCTCACTCAGAAGTGATTTCTGTTCACAGTCCGTGAAGTTCCTCTTTTTTCCACGTTCCGACATGATTTGCAATGGAGCAGAGACGACATTCCTGTCGTGCATGGCATATTTGAATGACTTTGCATATTCATACGGAGGCGTGTCAAAGGCGGAGTCGGCCACTCTCTCATGTGCGCTGAATTCCACGTTGATTGTGTTGTACATAAGGAATGTGCGTGGATTCCGGTGTACGCACAGTTTGATAAATCTGGATTTTTTTGTGCGTGGACACTTTTCTGGATTTGTCCGTACGTGACTTTTCAGTAAGAAATCTACGCAAGTCTTTGTACATGAGGCCCCAGGTCTCTCTGAAATAAGTCATGTGACTCAGTGAGACTACCTGGATAACTAAAGGTTGAATAAACAAACTAAGGGAGGCTTCAGGCTAAGAGCTGAGAACAGCGACATCTGGTGGTTATGTGGAGTCACAGAAAGAGCAGAACTACAGTTTCCATCCCAAGTCAGTACTGTAATGCAAGTACAAAAAATAAAGTGTGGCCTTTGTAATCTGCTCATATTTTGTTGTTCTAATTAATGATTACCTTATAAATACATATTTATAATTAATGAAACACTTCTTGTTAGAAATATTAGCTTCGAGAACTGGGTGAAGAAGATTAATGGATGGAGACACATCAGTAAAATAAAGGATCAGAATGTTCAAAGACTGAAGATGTCAAACTGTAAAACTCCTCCACAGTAACTCAGTGCTCTGACAGCCTCCAGCTGTTTACAGCTTCACTGTGTTTGATCAGGCTGCTCAGACTGTTGTCCTCTGATGGACACAGGACATCAGGTCACAGGGAGCACAGCAGGTCCACAAACAATCGGAACAAACTACAGAAAAACTCACCGTGCTGGTAATCCATATGAGATTATAAACCCCCAGGTCAAACCTTTTATACAAAAACACCTCATAACCAGCTGCTCCAGCTTTCTCATGTCTGAAGGGTTCCTCCTCCAGATGTTTCAGCTCCTTCCACAGATGTCCAACAATTTAGATTAGGCATCCTGATGCATGCTCAATAATCCAGGTAGAAAAATCTACTGAATGAAGGTAGAAGACTGAAGAAAAAGACTGAAGAAGTCTTTCGGATGAAAGACGAAACGTTTCTACAAATTCGCTCATTTTCAATCAGTTCATCTGGACAGTTTCTTTTTAGTAGAAACGTTTCACCCTCACTCCAGAGGGCTTCGTCAGTCAGAGCAGTCAGAGTCCAGATACCTGGACTATTGAGAATGAACTTTCTGGTCTTGAACCACTTTGGACATGTCTGCCTGCCTGGGAGGAGTCGACGAGGGACAAGCCCCCAGAAACCATCTTGGCTACAGCAAACTGGTTGGTCCACTTAAGTTGTTTACTTGGTGGGGTAGCTTCAGTTTGCTTTGGACTGCTCTGACTGACGAAGCCCTCTGGAGTGAGGGTGAAACGTTTCTACTAAAAAGAAACTGTCCAGATGAACTGATTGAAAATGAGCGGATTTGATACCTGGACTATTGAGAATGAACTTTCTTGTTTCTACAAATTATTATTTTTCTGAACCCATCCAGAGGAAATCAAAAAAGGCGTTCAATACAGGATCAACTGGACTTTATTTGTTGCAGAAAACGTTTCGACTTCTGTCCAGAAGTCTTTTTCAATTCTGAATGGAAGCTGTGAGAACATCCATCCAGAGGACCTGACAACTTTTTTAGAATTTAGATTAGGGCTCAGAAGGACACTTCAGAGTAGTCCAATGTTTGGTTCTAGGGCTGGGCGATATGGAAAAAATCATATATCACGATATGGACTTTTTTTATATCACGATAACGATATATATCACGATATATACAACACGATGTGTGTGTGTGTGTACAGGAAAAATTTGGACCAAAGTTTTTTTATTTTATTATTTTACTACAGATAGTTACAATTATAAGAATGTGAACAAAAAGAACAAGGAAATTTGGACCAAAGTAGAAACTAGATCTACCTTAATTCAAGGAGTACGATTATGGAATGACTTAATGACAAATGACAAATGTTAAGGAAGCCAAATCATTCCTTGTATTTAAGAAACTGGTAAAAAATGAATTGCTAAAAAAATATAAATGAATCTAATTTAATGTGTGATATATGTGAATTGAAAATTGACTGAGTTATTTACTTATTTTGTTATTATAGAAAATATTGTTTGAACTGTTATTAGATGAATAAGGAGCAGATTTAATAAGATTTATTCTTCATCTGCTACCTTTCATTTTATTTTTTATTTTTTTTTCTATTATGAATACGTTAATTGTTGTATTTCATTTTATAAAATGAATAAACTAAACAAACAAACAACTCCTTTTCTACTTTGGTCCAAATTTTTCCTGCAGGTGGCGGTAAAACAACAGCTGCTAATGAAACTCACGAAGAAGAAATCCGCTCTGAAGTTTGAGTAAACAAAGCAAGAAACAGAAAAGAGAAAACGTTGCGTTTGATTGCGGTTCTGTTGTGTCTCTGGTCTGTTTTGTATTGGTTAACTGGACCCGAGTTCGGACTCGGTTGGACTCTGGGTTCGTGTCCTCTGGACCCATTTTGTCTCCGAGTTTCAGCGGAGCGAAATAATGGAAGCTAACAAGGTGAGCTTCCCCCTCTTTTTGGTAAAAGTTATTCTTCTTGGGCTGCCTGTGCAGCTGTTTTCTCCTTGTTGAGACACCGGCTTCATGCGCCTGCGGCTCTGTTGCTCTCGAGTTTAACAACGTAAAGCATGTGTCGCAAACCCGCGCGTGCGTCAAACATAAAGCAGCGCCGTCATCTCGCAAAACCCCATATGAAGCTTCTTTGCGACAGTTATTTTTTTATTCTTATTTATCACGATAGAGACGATAGAAGGAAAGTAGCACGATAGACACGTTTCTATCGTCCCCACGATATATACAGCATCATCATATCGCACAGCCCTATTTGGTTCTGATCCATTCGGTGGTTCTAGCTGTGTGTTATCCTGCTGGTGGAGGACCCATGTCCTGTTGGTGGAGGATCCATGTCCTGTTGGAGGATCCATGTCCTGTTAGAGTAGGACCCATGTCCTGTTGGAGTAGGACCCATGTCCTGTTGGTGTAGGACCCATGTCCTGTTGGTGTAGGACCCACGTCCTGTTGGAGGAGGACCCACGTCCTGTTGGAGGAGGACCCATGTCCTGTTGGAGGACCACCCACGTCCTGTTGGAGGACCACCCACGTCCTGTTGGAGGACCACCCACGTCCTGTTGGAGGACCACCCACGTCCTGTTGGAGGACCACCCACGTCCTGTTGGAGGACCACCCACGTCCTGTTGGAGGACCACCCACGTCCTGTTGGAGGACCACCCACGTCCTGTTGGTGAGGAGGACCCATGTCCTGTTGGTGGAGGAGGACCCATGTCCTGTTGGTGGAGGAGGACCCATGTCCTGTTGGTGGAGGAGGACCCATGTCCTGTTGGTGGAGGAGGACCCATGTCCTGTTGGTGGAGGAGGACCCATGTCCTGTTGGTGGAGGAGGACCCATGTCCTGTTGGTGGAGGAGGACCCATGTCCTGTTGGTGGAGGAGGACCCATGTCCTGTTGGTGGAGGAGGACCCATGTCCTGTTGGTGGAGGAGGACCCATGTCCTGTTGGTGGAGGAGGACCCATGTCCTGTTGGTGGAGGAGGACCCATGTCCTGTTGGTGGAGGAGGACCCATGTCCTGTTGGTGGAGGAGGACCCATGTCCTGTTGGTGGAAGAGGACCCATGTCCTGTTGGTGGAAGAGGACCCATGTCCTGTTGGTGGAAGAGGACCCATGTCCTGTTGGTGGAGGAGGACCCATGTCCTGTTGGTGGAGGAGGACCCATGTCCTGTTGGTGGAGGAGGACCCATGTCCTGTTGGTGGAGGAAGAACCCATGTCCTGTTGGTGGAGGAAGACCCATGTCCTGTTGGTGGAGGAAGAACCCATGTCCTGTTGGTGGAGGAAGAACCCATGTCCTGTTGGTGGAGGAAGACCCATGTCCTGTTGGTGGAGGAGGACCCATGTCCTGTTGGTGGAGGAGGACCCATGTCCTGTTGGTGGAGGAGGACCCATGTCCTGTTGGTGGAGGAGGACCCATGTCCTGTTGGTGGAGGAGGACCCATGTCCTGTTGGTGGAGGAGGACCCATGTCCTGTTGGTGGAGGAGGACCCATGTCCTGTTGGTGGAGGAGGACCCATGTCCTGTTGGTGGAGGAGGACCCATGTCCTGTTGGTGGAGGAGGACCCATGTCCTGTTGGTGGAGGAGGACCCATGTCCTGTTGGTGGAGGAGAACCCATGTCCTGTTGGTGGAGGAGAACCCATGTCCTGTTGGTGGAGGAAGACCCATGTCCTGTTGGTGGAGGAAGACCCATGTCCTGTTGGTGGAGGAAGACCCCATGTCCTGTTGGTGGAGGAAGACCCCATGTCCTGTTGGTGGAGGAAGACCCCATGTCCTGTTGGTGGAGGAAGACCCATGTCCTGTTGGTGGAGGAAGACCCCATGTCCTGTTGGTGGAGGAAGACCCCATGTCCTGTTGGTGGAGGAAGACCCCATGTCCTGTTGGTGGAGGAAGACCCCATGTCCTGTTGGTGGAGGAAGACCCCATGTCCTGTTGGTGGAGGAAGACCCCATGTCCTGTTGGTGGAGGAAGACCCCATGTCCTGTTGGTGGAGGAAGACCCCATGTCCTGTTGGTGGAGGAAGACCCCATGTCCTGTTGGTGGAGGAAGACCCCATGTCCTGTTGGTGGAGGAAGACCCCATGTCCTGTTGGTGGAGGAAGACCCCATGTCCTGTTGGTGGAGGAAGACCCCATGTCCTGTTGGTGGAGGAAGACCCATGTCCTGTTGGTGGAGGAAGACCCCATGTCCTGTTGGTGGAGGAAGACCCCATGTCCTGTTGGTGGAGGAAGACCCATGTCCTGTTGGTGGAGGACCCACGTCCTGTTGGTGGAGGACCCACGTCCTGTTGGTGGAGGACCCACGTCCTGTTGGTGGAGGACCCACGTCCTGTTGGTGGAGGACCCACGTCCTGTTGGAGGAGGACCCACGTCCTGTTGGAGGAGGACCCACGTCCTGTTGGAGGAGGACCCACGTCCTGTTGGAGGAGGACCCACGTCCTGTTGGAGGAGGACCCACGTCCTGTTGGAGGAGGACCCACGTCCTGTTGGAGGAGGACCCACGTCCTGTTGGAGGAGGACCCACGTCCTGTTGGAGGAGGACCCACGTCCGGTTGGTGTAGGACCCACGTCCTGTTGGTGTAGGACCCACGTCCTGTTGGTGTAGGACCCACGTCCTGTTGGTGTAGGACCCACGTCCTGTTGGTGTAGGACCCACGTCCTGTTGGTGTAGGACCCACGTCCTGTTGGTGTAGGACCCACGTCCTGTTGGTGTAGGACCCACGTCCTGTTGGTGTAGGACCCACGTCCTGTTGGTGTATGACCCACGTCCTGTTGGTGTATGACCCACGTCCTGTTGGAGGAGGACCCACGTCCTGTTGGAGGAGGACCCACGTCCTGTTGGAGGAGGACCCACGTCCTGTTGGAGGAGGACCCACGTCCTGTTGGAGGAGGACCCACGTCCTGTTGGAGGAGGACCCACGTCCTGTTGGTGGAGGACCCACGTCCTGTTGGTGTAGGACCCACGTCCTGTTGGTGTAGGACCCACGTCCTGTTGGTGTAGGACCCACGTCCTGTTGGTGTAGGACCCACGTCCTGTTGGTGTAGGACCCACGTCCTGTTGGTGTAGGACCCACGTCCTGTTGGTGTAGGACCCACGTCCTGTTGGTGTAGGACCCACGTCCTGTTGGTGTAGGACCCACGTCCTGTTGGTGTATGACCCACGTCCTGTTGGTGTATGACCCACGTCCTGTTGGAGGAGGACCCACGTCCTGTTGGAGGAGGACCCACGTCCTGTTGGAGGAGGACCCACGTCCTGTTGGAGGAGGACCCACGTCCTGTTGGAGGAGGACCCACGTCCTGTTGGAGGAAGACCCACGTCCGGTTGGTGTAGGACCCACGTCCTGTTGGTGTAGGACCCACGTCCGGTTGGTGGAGGAGGGCCCATGTCCTGTTGGTGGAGGAGGGCCCATGTCCTGTTGGACGGAGGATGACCCATGTCCTGTTGGACGGAGGATGACCCATGTCCTGTTGGACGGAGGATGACCCATGTCCTGTTGGACGGAGGAGGACCCATGTCCTGTTGGACGGAGGAGGACCCATGTCCTGTTGGACGGAGGAGGACCCATGTCCTGTTGGACGGAGGAGGACCCATGTCCTGTTGGACGGAGGAGGACCCATGTCCTGTTGGACGGAGGAGGACCCATGTCCTGTTGGACGGAGGAGGACCCATGTCCTGTTGGACGGAGGAGGACCCATGTCCTGTTTTAGGACCATGTCCTGGGACTGAGACCAAGCTTTCTGACACTGAGCAGCACATTTAGCTCCAGAATGTCTTGATAGTCTTGAGATTTCATTGGACCTGCACAGACTCCAGACAGCCGGTGTCAGCGGCAGCAAAGCGGGCCCAGACCAGAACTGAGCCTCATGTTTCACTGTAGGAACAAGTTATTTTCTTTACTCCAAACTTCATCCAGATGACCTGACTGAACATTGTTGGATCTTCTTTGTTTCATTTCTGGGTCTTTGAGCATGGTGCTGATGAGACTTGTTGTCCAAAAGCTCCAGTTTTGTCTCATCTGTCCAAAGGACACTGTCTAGACGTGGTGTTACTTCTCAGTTTATACATTCTGACTAATTCCAGTCTGTCTTCTATGATTTTAGTGTCCTCCTCTGTTGTCCTGCAATAAGTCCACTTTGACTCAAGACTGATGGTGTGATCTGACACTGATGACCTTTGACCTTGGAGTTTACCTCTTAGGAAGTTCTTCTGAACTCTTTGGTTACCATTCATATTATCCGTCTCTTCAATTTGTCCTCAGTTTTTCAATGGTGGGCGTGTCCACAAAGGTTGTCTCCTGTCCTGAGGACCTTAAACTTCTGAATAATCTGTGGCTGTAGTCAGAGGAACACTAAACCGCTTAGATTCGATTATTAGCCTGATTCTTATATTTACCATACTTTTTGGCGTAAAAGTCACTTCTGTGTATAAGCCGCTTTGTCCAATTATAGGAACAAATTTGGAAAAATCCATAAATAGGACGCTTCGCTGTATAAGGCGCATATATTATGCGTCACCGCTACGCGCCTCATTTGCCCTCCTGAAAATGGCGGCCACAGAAGCGAGCCAGCATGGAAGGACTTTACAAGATTAACGCGGTAAAAACAATTATTTGTTTGCTGAGAACAAATATATTTCTTAGCTGACGTTATAGCACAAGGGTTCCTGAGCTTAACCGTTCCTTAATCAATTCACGAAATGGTCAAATCTGCTGAATTTAAATTGTTTCGGTTTGACGTCTTCTCCAAACGGTCGCGTGCGCTACGAAAATAAATTATAAATAAATTGAATTTTATCTTAAATGTCTTTTACAGGTCAACAGTTTGTAAATGAAAACCCATATAATTACACTCTGTAAGCTAAAAAAATATCCGCCGAGTGGTTTATGAGCTGTTTATCTAAATAGTAGGTATCTGTTTACGGTAGCTAACCGCTAACAACAAAGCTAAAAGAACGATTTTTTTTATCTCAAACATCTCATAAAGCTAGTCAGTTGTAAATGTCCTAACAGGGATTACTTTCTGTAAGTTTGATAAAAATCTGTCCTGTGGTTCTTGACTTATCTTTCTAACAAACACAGCTAACAAACAGAGCTAACAGTAGTTACCTCCAGAGCAGGAGGCTGGCAGCGACAGAGTCAGTCCGAGCAGAGGAGGCTTTTTTCGGACACATGAGCTGGAAACGGTCGGTGGGCTCTCTGGAAGTTTCCCCTAGCGGACAAAAGTTGTACTGCACCATTTTTTGCCAACATTAAAAACGGTCATATCTGAGCCAAAAATTGGTCTAAAAATATGAGAAATAATCCATAAATATGTCGCTTTGCCGTATAAGTTGCAGGACATGCAAATTAGTTTAAAAAAAAACAGCGACTTATACGTCAAAAAGTACGGTAGTCAGTTTCAAGGTATTTTAGTCAACTTTGTGTGTTTTTCATCCTTCAGTGAAAGATTACACATTCATCTGGGTCTGAATCTAGATTACGGGTGTGATGTACACCTAAGTCGAGCAGAAACAGAAAAACAAACCTCCTTTGGTCTAATAGGAGGTTCTTAGGTAGCAGCAGGTCATGTAGAGACAAGACAATCCAACAACATCCTGGGTCCAGAGGATCTCAGGGTCAGTGACATCTATCCACGTAGCTGTGCCACCACAAGTAGTTAACCACTTCATCAAGCTCTGCTCCGTGATAGACCGGTCCTCTCTGGCTTCATGGTCCCTGCCTCCAGAGTTGCAGGTGTTCTGGTCGGGTTGAGGAGAACCTCCAAGTGTCCCATCAGATTCTATCCATGACCATCCATACTAAGCCATGTTGGTGTAAACAATGTTTGAAAACTATAAAAGCTATAAGTAAAAAGACTGGAACTTTAATCAAAAGTCATGAGCACAGCTGTGTAAAGTTGGTTTGTTTGTTTTCCAGTGACTATTTGTTCAAGTTGCTTCTTATTGGAGACTCTGGTGTTGGAAAGTCTTGTCTTCTTCTACGGTTTGCTGTAAGTAGTTAGAGCTCACGTTATTTTTTACGGTTTCATTATTGTAAATGTGTAAATGTCTCTATCCCTGTTCAAACTTTCTGTCTGTGTTTATTGATCGTCTGCAGGATGACACCTACACAGAGAGCTACATCAGCACCATTGGAGTGGACTTTAAGATTCGTACCATTGAGCTGGACGGCAAGACCATCAAACTGCAGATTGTGAGTCTCATACAGCTGAAACCAGATGTTTACACACGCAGTATAAGAAGACACTGAACCAGTTTGTCTCACTGTCTGACACTAAATGGTTTGGTTGTAGCCGGGACTGGTCCCCACCATCATACCTGCAAACTTGTTGCTTTTTTTTTGTCTTGTCGAAATCCACAGATTCAAATTAAAATATGTAATTTACATGAATCATGTAGATCTGAAGAGTTTTTGTTTGTGGGGGTAGGATGTGTGCGAGAAGCGGAGTGCTACATCCATAGCCTCTTAGCTAGCACGTCTGTATTGTGCACCGTTAGCTTAGCGCTACGTCAACGTTTGAACAATGTAGCTGTCTGCCACATACACCAAGATTTTTGTCCTAAGATTTGAAAAGTCCAGGTGGAGTTATGGAGAACACCTTGAAGGAGACGAATCATGTTAAGAAGAAAGAAGCAGGTAACACAAGTTCTCTAAAGTAAAATAGTTAAAATCAGAGATGGGGAAGGAAGAGTGGAAATGAAACAACAGGAGATGGAGATGGATGTTAATCCAAGAGGACTGTGAAGGAAAGAGGAACAAAAGGCATGAAGTGTAGAAACTGAGGCACCAAGGAACAAACTGTAAAATATTTAGTTTTAATAATTACATGCAGGTTGACAAAACTAACTACATGTTGTGTTTGTGTTTGTCACTTGACTCAGTGTAACTTTGTTGTGCAGGCTGCATGATGCACCACATGTTTTATGAGTCTGTCACTAAATCAGAAAACAGTCAAATGCTCCCCTGACTTCACTGCTGCTGGTTTTTAAAATGTCACCTGTTCAGTGAATAAAGTTAATAATCTTAAAACATGTATGAGTGTCACCACTGCTGATCACAACAGCACGTTGTGTAACAAATACAACTAAATAATAAGTTCATGAAATAAAAGTAAAGTGCACCTCAAAGGTCAATGTGATCAACTGTGTAACATTAATATCTTTAGTCATAGGAGTGAGTTTAAAAACTGAATGATGCAGATATGGACTAGTTGGATGAGGTGTCTAAAATATTCTGATGCATGATCAATAATTTCAACTATTTTTTTTATCCGTCCAAAGAACCTGACTTTATTTACTTAATGTCTCTAAAATATTCTGATGCATGATCAATAATTTCAACTATTTTTTTTTATCCGTCCAAAGAACCTGACTTTTAGTTAGATGTCTCTAAAATAGTTATTGAATCAAGTGTTTACAAGTAAATGTAGAAGTTTAATAACCTGTTAAAATACACCAGGAAGCAGGAAGTGGCATCTATTTTATTCTAAATTTCCCCCGTGTCCCCCACATTACAAATGCTTCTGATTCCAGTGATGAAAGTGCTCAGTCATGACCAGTCAGTGGGAACTGCTCCTTGAAAGTCTTGTCCAGGTTAAACATTTAAGAAAAGAGTTATTGTTAGCAAAATGCTCTGATACATTTGTTTTCTGTTGCTGCTGTTGTTGTTTGTTGTTTTTTGGTTGACGCCATCTTTATAAATGTCCTCATTAAATTAGCATATGTTAGTAAATGTCTTACCTGAAGCATGTTGTCTTTTCACCTGATTTTCTTCTTGACATGTACCAGAATGTTTCATTTACGTGTTAAGAAATTATAAAATATTCTGGGGTCCCCCATCCTCCAGCAGTCTAAGCCTATAGCAGCATAACTAAGGGACAGCTCAAGAAACCCAAACCGACATTAACTAAAGGATTTATTAAAAAGGAAAGTTTTAAAACTGGACAATGTGTCAACCTCATGGACAGAAACTGGAAGTTGGTTCCACAAGAGAGGAGCCTGACAACTGAAAGATCTTCCTCCATTCTGCTGCTGGAAACTCTAGGAACCACAAGTAAACCTGCAGTCTGAGAGTGAAGTGCTCTGTTAGGAAAATATGGAACAATAAGATCTGTAATATAAGATGGAGCTAGGTTGTTGAGAGCTTTGTAGGTTAGAAGTAAGATTTTGAATTCAGTTCTGGATTTGACAGGGAGCCAGTGGAGAGAAACTAAAACTGGAGAGATATGATCTCTCCCAGTAACTCCAGTTAAGACTCTGGCAGCAGCATGTTGGATCAACTGAAAATGTTTTAAAGAAGTATTTGAACACCCAGATAATAAACCATTGCAATAGTCCAGTCTAGACATGACAAATGTATGAACCAGTTTTTCTGCATTTTAGATGTTTCTCATTTTAGTGATATTACGCAGGTGGAAGAAGGCTGTCCTGGTAATATTTTTAATGTGGGGGATAAAAGACATGTCCTGATCAAAAATAACACCAAGATTTTTAACATTAGAACTGGAGGTCAGATTAATGACATCTAAGGAGGACGAAAGACTGAAAAATTAATTCCTAACATGCTCAGGTCTAAAAACTAAAACCTCAGTTTTGTCTTTGTTCACCAGAGGTGGAAAAAGTACTGAAAGTACTTGAGTACAAATACTGTTATACTCCTTCAATTGTACTCAGTTACAAGTAATAATACTGATGTTATAAAAATACGCAAGTAAAAGAACAAAGTTATCTTCTCAAAAATTAAGAGTATTAATTACCTTTTAACCAATTGATTTTATTATGTTGTCAATAGAAGACATTCAGTTTGATTTACTGTATATAATAAATATAAATATAACGGCTACATTCAAAGTACATTTCTCAGAAGCTCCGTCTTATTTTAGTACCAGGCAAACCGATGGCAGTGACAATATCTAAGATCTTTGCACACTTAGCCAAACTCATAACCCACAAATACAAACAATAAAACAGCAATATCATACAGACAGCTGTAAAACCTCATACACCACAACATGTTGTTTGAGATTAGACACTGAAGTCTTGTAAGCTGCAATCACTGTAGAGATCAAACACAGTTTGCATCTGGACGTGGTCTCCTTGAAACATTCCTCCAGGTACGACCACGGACACTCGTCCGCCTTTACCTCGTCATCGTCTCTGCTGACAGTGTTGTCCCCATCTTCATTTTGGATTTTTCTTCCAAATCTTAGGTCCTTAAATGACTCTCTACAGAGTTGTCCTTTGCTTACGTCATAGGTAATTGATGCGTTCACGATCTGAGAGACTGAAAGATGCAGATGAACGGTTTGAATATTAATTCAAATTGTGGCTGTACTCAGTAACGACTACTGGTTTTAAAAGTAGCGAAGTAGATTAAATGGTCTAAATTGTACTTGAGTATGAGTAAAATTACACACTCGAAAAAAATACTCATAAAAGTACAAGTACCCCCAGTAATCTACTTCATTACAGTAATGCGAGTATTTGTAATTCATTACTTCCATCTCTGGTATGCAAAAGCAGAAAATTAAGGGTCATCCATGTTTTTATGGCTTTAAGACATAAGTAATCATCAGTCACGGCATTTTCACAGGAAACGACATTTCTCTAGTTTTTCTGCCAAGATGATTTTAGTCTAAAGCTCGGAGATGAAAGGTGACGGTATACCGGTACGTTCCTTCTAATGCCCTTTTTATTTCCCTCTTGTTTTCTTTTGCTTCTGTCGTGTGTGTGCGTCACAGTGGGACACTGCGGGTCAGGAGAGGTTTCGTACCATCACCTCCAGCTACTACCGTGGAGCCCATGGCATCATAGTTGTGTACGATGTGACGGATCAGGTGAGCCAGTCTGATCAAAGTAGCAGATGATTATGGATCCACCATTCAGCCTCTGAACCACACTGACATGTTGCAGGGATCTGATCAATGCTGTTGTTAATATTTTAGTTGTTCTGTCTGTGCCTTCATGCTGTCAGGAGTCTTACAACAACGTCAAACAGTGGCTTCAGGAAATCGACCGTTACGCCAGTGAAAATGTCAACAAGCTCCTGGTGGGCAACAAGTGTGACCTAACGACAAAGAAAGTTGTGGATTACACAACAGCCAAGGTATGGCAGGCTTCTAATGCAAAGTACTGAACTGGAGGTCTGTCTGTAATAAAAACACATTTTATTGTCCACCTGCAAGATGCTGACAATAATGTGTCACAACCAGGCTCAGGATGACAAAAAACAAAAACACTTCCTTTGTAGGGTGGCCGTATTCAGCCTAAGGGATGGGGGGAGGAGCTCCGTCATTCGTGGAAGAGAAGCTCAAAGTGAACCACTCCTCCAGATCAGAAGGAGTTAGCTGAGTGAAATGAAGTTGCTCCAGGCAAGTTGGACAAAGGTGGCAGGCTATGGCAAGCCGACTGTGTCATTAATAGCCACTTTTACCTATTACTTGACACAACAGCATGCCATACTACTCGGCTGCCATCTAGTGGCTGAAAATGGTAGTGTTCAATATTTTTAGTCAGAATGAATGAAATCATCAGATCTCAGCCAAAAATTAGTTTATAAATATGCAAAGAACCGCGACTTATAGGGTGGTAAATGGTAAATGGAGCTTATTTATATAGCACTTTCCAGCCCCCTGTGAAGAGCCCCAAAGCGCTTTACAATACCAACCATCCACCCATTCATTCAGACATTCATACACCGGTAGTGGTAGCCTGCCTTGCAAGGCGCCATCCAGACCTACCGGGAGCAACTCAGGGTTAAGTGTCTTGCCCAGGGACACAACTACACATGGTGGGCGGATGCGGGATTCGAACCTCCAACCTTCCGATCAGGGGTCGACTGCCATTACCACTACACCACGGCCGCCCATAAAGTGATAAATACAGTAATATCCTTTCTGGCCTGGAAACACCGTGGGCTCCCCCAGGAGGTGCTGCACAGTGTCACTGGGGAGAGGGATGTCTGGTCACTCTCCTGGACCTGCTGCCTCTGCAGTAGGGGTGGGCGATATTGCCAAAAAATGATATCACGATATATTTTTTGAAACACCCCGATAACGAGATCACAGACGATATTTCACATTTTCTCCTTTTACTGAATCAACCAAACAAATGTGTAATTTCAAAATGACTTTTCATAAACAGTCACCAGAATACAAAAAAATATATTCATATTTAACAAGCAAAATAAATAAATATATAAAAAAAATTGGCTGACAGTTTGAATCAGCTACCAAGTGCAAAAAGAATACCTTAACATAATTTTTTTTGTAAACTTCAAGTATGTTAACAATTCTTGATCTGTTTGTAGAACAATATCTTTGAAGAAATAGTTTTATCCACATCTTTTAAACAGGAAGAATGTGCAGTTAAGAGAGATAGTAAAACAAAAAGCACATTTTCTTTAGAATTAAGAAGAACTGTTTTCGTAGTGCGCATGATGTTTGTGCTTTAAATGGCTAAACAAATTCGAAATGTTTCCTCCCTTACCCGAAACAACGTGCAGACTTGCAGAATATGGTCGTCTGATTCACATCTTCTTTTTTATAACCGAAGTAATTCCAAACAACAGAAGTTGCTCCTTTTTTAGGAATTAAATCAGGAGGTAGTTCCGCGACACTCTTTTGGTCTTTCATGCGGGCGCGCGCTTCACATGGCTCAGTGCTGCGCAGGTTAGACGCAGTCAAATGACGTCATCATAGGATGCTGCGATATCATTTTTTTCACCGGTGTCAAAAAATCCACCGGTATTATCGTAAACGAGACAATATGGCCCACTCCTACTCTGCAGCCTGACCACTTTCTTAGTTTGTTTGTTTTGTGTACATGTGCAGTAGGGGTGGGCGATATGGCTCAAAAATTATATTGTGATATTTCAGAGCATTATCACGATAATGATAAATTTTGTGATATAACAACAACAAAAAACAAATCAAATTTATTTATTTGACAAAATTAATTTAACATGTTGCTTTGCAGTATTATAAAATTTAAAAAAACAATAATGGTTAATTTTACTGAAATTACTTTATTTAGTAAAGTATTCAGTCTCAAAGTATTAAAAAAAAAATGCAAAGTGCAGGTGTAGTTTCCTAAAACATAACTAAATCACTCTCCAGAACATTCCACAATCCAACTCCCTGAATTGAGGTAGACCGTCCCTTCAAGCTGTGATCAGCTGACCCTGAAGCTTGTGGTGTTTCAGCCTCATCTATTCATGCAGGAACGATTCATTTTTCTGACTGATCTGTCTTTATCACCTGCCTCTTGGTCCGTGGAGAGCCGCGCGTGTTTGTACCCACAGTTTTTTTAGAGAGGGAGACCAGCGCACTGCTCAGAGCGGGGTGGGGTGGAGGGGGAGACATTTGATCCTCTGTTCCTGCACTAAGAGCAGGGGGGAGAGAAGCTATGAGACGCGAGTGGTTTGTTTTTAGCATTTTAGCTAGCTACTTGCACGCAGACTGGTGGAGCGGAAGTGCACAGTTCAGGTTGTTCGTTTGAAGTAAGGGGGCGGGGCGCCCGGACTATTACGTCATGAAATTTGCATATCGTGATATAACTTTTTTGCCCGGGCAAGCTTTTTATACCGGTAAAACCGGTAACGATATGATATGGCCCAGCTCTAATGTGCAGCTCTTTTACTTTTTACTGAAATGGTTCAAACAGACCTGTCTTCATGTGCCATGTCCAGAGATTTGTCCAGTCCAAGCTTCATGAGGTGTTTTGGCAACAGACACAGGAACGGCTGCATCCTTTAACCAAGGCACAACTGTTGCGATCAGATCTTGACACTTTGTGTCCGCTTGTATAAAACAACACAATATTTTTTTAACAAAGCACTTGTGGGACATACAGAGCCCACATACAGGTAGTCCCCGACTTACGAGCGCTCTGACCTACGAGCGCCCGGACTTACGAGCTGGCGAAAGAGAAGTAAATTTGTAAAAAATACAGCACTTTTTTGTGTTTTTAGATGAAAGTGTGTTAGCTAACCGTTTGGAAACACGTTTCCGACCATGTTTATGAACTAATATGAACGTTTTTGATGAAAAACGAGTGTTCGTAGTAGCGCTAGCATAAATGTTCCAACTTACGAGCGAAAATCCGGACTTACGAGAACACGTGCTTCGTGTTCCAACTTACGAATTTTCGTGTTACGAGCACCTCGCAGGAACGGAACTCGCTCGTAAGTCGGGGACTACCTGTAAAGAGCCTGTTCGAGCTGTGTATGTGTTGTGTCCCAGTGGACGCCCAGCGTGTTACATTCTCCTCTCCTCTTCCCGGCAGGAGTTTGCTGACTCTTTGGCCATCCCCTTCTTGGAGACGAGTGCCAAGAACGCCACCAACGTGGAGCAGGCCTTCATGACCATGGCGGCGGAGATTAAGAAGCGCATGGGCCCGGGGGCCGCAGCCGGTGGAGACAAGCCCAACATCAAAATTGAGAGCACTCCTGTGAGGCAGTCCGGAGGAGGCTGCTGTTAAAGGAGCCCCGCCCCTCCAAACGTCGCCTCCATCATCTCCAGTGAAAATGACCTTTAACCTCCTGTGTTCTTTCAGCACTTTCTCTTCATTCCTCCATCTTGTAACCTGCACCCCCATTTGGACCCCCTTTTTGTCCTACCAGGACACCAGAGAAGGCTGGACAGGCAGAAATTTTGACTTTAATGGCGCTGAAACTGAGCTGTAGCTTTTTGAGGGTTAAATTATAACACTAGAGGAAGGCGCCGTGTGTGAAGGCCGGCGGCGCTGGACAGAAACAGGTCGGTACCTCACCACGCTCATCCGTTGATCTGAAGCCTTTTCTTTGCAGTGTCACTGAGCGTTGAGGGCCACAAGAGCAGCGAGGCGTGTGGCCGCACGGCTTTCAAAACTCAAGACCTGTTGATTTAACTTCCAGGTGTTAGAACGCAGCTCTGGCTTTAAGATGACTCCACGACAGCTCTGTGACCGACTCGAGGTAAACGTTGAGCAGTGTTGTTGGTACACGTTCAAAACTCGTGCCGTTTTCCAAAGAGTTGCAGCTCGGTGAGATACCACCTTAGAGTTCTGCTTTTTGTCACCAAGACGGAGAGTTCTGAACGCAGAGGAGGGATTTAAAGTGGAGGCAGTGGAAACGTTGTCAGTCACACTGTAACAGACACACGGGTCCAGATGTGTTCTCATCATTTTAACTGCACACTTCTTGTTTGTTTTGGTTCTGACCTCATCATCCTCACATCTTCCTCTGCATTCTCCTCTTACTCCTTACTATTGGCCCGCTCACTCACCTGTTCGGACCCTTTTCTTAATGCCTGAGCAGAACTCGCCGCTGCAGTTCCTTGTTGAGGGTCCGATCAGTTGTACTCGTTTCATTTCAACCTGCATTAAAAGAATTCTAGCCTTAAATGTCTGCTGACGTCAGAGAACAGCTTCAACTTGCGGCCTACAGAGCACAGTCGCCGTGTGCACGTCTCCGTTCTTCGACTGGACTGTGTGTTGCGTTTGGTAGAGAATGTAAAGAAACTACTTTTTTAGAGATGCACGATATTGGATTTGTGGCAGATATCTGATATGCCGATATTAGGTCTGTCACGATAACAAATTTTGCAGGGCGATTAATTGTCTCAGAAATTATTGCGATAAATGATAACGTTGTTTGAAATTTGACAATAATTAGTAATTGTCAAATTTAAGAAGAAATGTTGGTTAATTTGTTTTGAGTGTAGTATTTTTTTTGACCACTGGATGGCAGTATAAGACTATTTAAACTGAAGGATGGATAGTGATGGAGCGAGCAGCGTGTCTCTTTAAGAAAAATGGAAGGGAGGCCCCTTGACGTGACATGGGCTGTCTATCGTTCCTGTTTTTCGGTTTTCAAAATGGCGGACGCTCGGTGTGGTTTGAGCTCTTTAGCATTTTTCACTCAAAGCTTTTAATAAAAATAATCGGTAAACAAGTTCTCGACTTCTTTTTACAAAAAAAAATACTTTTAGATGAAGGCACATGTTTCAACTGTGAATTTTGGAGCTTTGACAATATGGAGTTTTTTTTCCAGAGGTCGGCCAGTTAGCTTAGCTCCTAGCTTAGCTTCTCAGCTTAGCTGCTTTTAACGATCCAAAAACACGATTTTATACGGTTAAAACTAATTTTAGAGATAAAATAGAAATGGAGGGGTCAGTGAAGAGTTGAGCCTTTTGTCATCCAGTGTCTTCAGTAGAAAGAGAGACTTGAAGAAACAATAAAACCGATAAATGAAAATAAGGTCGATAATTTTAATTTATCATGCGGTTAATTGATTTATTGTTTATCGCAACAGGCCTAGCTGATACGTTAAAACTTATTTGGCTGATAACCAATACCAATACCAATTTTTTTCCCTAAACCTACTTCTAGACTACATAGCCTGCAGCAGCTGGTCCAGGTTCACCCGGGTGGCACGGGGTACCTGTGCGTGGCAATCGGGAACCGATCGTGGGTAGTGATGCTCCGGGACCCCCCTGGGTCGTTGGTGAAGGTGTGCCCACGAGGGGGTCACCCGGCCCCTTCTCTGCTGTGGTTTTAAAACACTACATTATTCTGCATGGTCTACGTCAGTTTGTCCAGCTACAAAATGCAGATGCCAAAAAGGGGCGGAAAATGATGTAACACTTCAACTTGGATTATGTTTCATGTCAAATTTATTCACAACATTTACTCTAACACAATGACAACACTCGAACAGTGCACATTTGTAAATGTTCACAAATCTAAACTCAACGGTGCGCATGGTGTCGTAACATTGTGCTGGCACTGCAGGATCCTTGTCTCTGGGTTGTCATACAAAAACAGCACCTTTTATATCAGTGAGTTATTTTGATGGAATGTCTGATATTTAAATTTATCGCTAATATCAGCCAATACGATACCATGCCGATAATATTGTGCATCTCTAGTCTTTTTTAAACTTGCTGAAGGCTCGGCTGACTCCTCGTGTCTGCTGTATTGTGGCTGTAGGTGACATGTCACTGGACTGACTGTTGGGGGAGGGGCATATTTATTTTATTAGTTCACTTAATTCTGAGTTAATGTGACCTGCGAGCCACGTGGCTGCATTTTGAGTGTCCAGTCTCTGAAAACGATGACTAGTTGTGTTCACAGCTTGTTCATCTGTATTCTCAGCCAGCGGCTCCCAAAGTTGTGGTTCGACTCCACAGTGGGCCGTGAAACACCAAGCGAGGGGTCTTTTAGAAACCCCTACACAAAAAGCTCATTTCAGATATTCGCTGTAAAACGGACAAATCAGAAGTCATAAATGGGAGAATGTATTCTAAATGTTTGTTTCGTTCTGTTTTTCGTTTGACCTGAGTTCAGTCTGGAAGTCGTTTCCCAGCAGCGTGGACTGAACAGCCGTAGTGTCGTAGAGATGACACAAACTCTCTTTAGACACCTCTGAGTTGTGTTTAAGGACACTTCACTGATCACGTCTGTTGGTGCGGATTTATTTTTACCTGCAAACTGAGACCCCACGCAAACGTTTCGAGACGTTTCCTCCACAGAGGCTGCTCGCCAGCGAACATCTGCAGTCCAGAGAGGAAGCTGTGACTCGTGGAGTGACACTCGTTTCTTTTAAATCCACAGTTTGTGACTAAACTGTCCCGAGGTGACAGAGTGAATGGTTGGTTGTCTCTGTGCGTCCCTGTGATGGACTGGAGACACGTCCAGGGTGTCCCCCACCTCTCACACAGTGACTGGTGGACATGGACACCAGTGACCCTGCGACGTGAAAAGGAAGACGTGGGTAAAAGATGATGGATGGATGAAGGGTGACTAGTTGTGTCTTTTGACAGGACGGTCAATATTTCAGCCGTCCCCCCCACCCCCGTCCCACCCCGGGGTGTTACTGCTGTGACCTCCAGTTTTTGTTTAGTCAGGGAAAAGTCTCATAAAGGGACTTGTTGTTTGCAGATGACGCAGGTTGTTATTTACAGACCAAGCTGTACGAGTCCTAAATGAATTGTTTTACAGAGAGCGTGTTCAGACACGTGCACACTTCCACTCGTTTATTCAACCCGTTCTCCCAGTAGAAACTGTTGGGCAGTCGTGGTCAAGCTCTAGATCAGGGCTATTCAACTGGCGGTCCACGGGCCATTTCCGGCCCGCAACTTACTTCAATCAGGCCCACTTCATTAATTATTATTTTTTTAGGGGGTTCTGGGTTTTGGCTTCTGTTTATTGCATTTATGATTCAAAGCAATAAAAACAATTAAAAGCTAACGGATCATTGAAATATTTGGTTTATTTACATAATGACTAATCGCTCGCAGTTCGGCCCCTGAGCTGCTCTCACTAACTGTGGCCCCCTGAGCAGTTTAGTTGAATAGTCCTGCTCCAGATGTTTTATTTTCCAGCTCGGACACTTTTGAAGCTGGTCCTTCAAACACGTGAAAGTGTTGATGAGCTGACGGACAGGAAATGCTTTTTAAAATTCAGCTTCTTGACATTTATTCAAGAATAAAAGACTTTTTAGTGGAACAGCTGCTGACACATGAAAGCACCTTTTAGAACCGCTCCGTCACATGAAAACGCTCCGTTAGGAACGTGTGCTGTGACCTTCAGCTGCTGTACGTCACAACGTAAACCGTCTTTAAGGGATGTGAAGAATCGATGGGGTTTTGTTGATAAAGCCCGTCCCTGTGGAACTCCACAGCTCTTTACAGCAGAAACAAAGGGGCGGCCGTGGCGTAGTGGTAATGGCAGTCGTCCCCCGATCGGAAGGTTGGCGGTTCGAATCCCGGTTCCCCACACCATGTGTCGTTGTGTCCTTGGGCAAGACACTTAACCCCGAGTTGCTCCCGGTAGGACTGGAAAGCACCTTGCATGGTAGTCTGCCGCTACCGGTGTATGAATGTGTGTAGCACTTTGAGATTTTCACTAATGAAAAGTGCGTTATAAATTGAATTCATTATTATTATTATTATTATTAAACATCCAGAGCTCAGACGGGTCACAGGAAGTTGGACCTCACACGACTGAACAGCTGTCCTGACATCTTAAACCATTTTTACACGTGTGTCCATGAAATGTTCGACTGATGACATCATTGACTTCTGTACTGTGCGCCAACAAACCCAACACCCTGCCACAGCACATCCACTCTACATGGAAACACACGTTTGTCTCTGATGCCGCCGAGTTATTCTCCCACGTCTCCCAGAATGCATTGCACACAGCTGAGCCCTGATTGGCCAGCTTCGTATTTCAGCTCAGACGTCTTTCGTCCATTAACGCTGAACAAACGTAAAAATGTGCACGCGTGACGATCACGGTCTTTTAAGAACGTTTTCACTCGGACTGTTTGTTGTCAGGGAGTGACAGACACGTGGTCGCCATGGTGATTACAACGAGCCGCTGACAGCACCTTTAATGACTTAACTAAATCCCTTCTACTTGTTTTTTTTCTTTGCGTACTCGTCTACAGCTCTGAATTAAAATCAAAGAATTCAGACGTGAACGTTCGGAGACGACTTTTGAGACGGGGAGCGTGGAGGAGCCCCGGTGTTGGTGCAAGGCTTTTCATGTGGGGGGTCAGGGACTGACTGGTCCTGGATGCTGACCGGATATGAACTCCCAGTCTCTCCAGTCATGAGCTTTGTAAACACCTGCGGTGCCTCATGGACCACAAGACTCTCTGGACCAGTGGTCCTCTTGGGGACCAAACTGGTGTGAATATGGAGGAACGCTGTTTTTAGGTTAGGCTTGAGTTTAGTTCTGCACGGACGTTCACACTCCAACTGCTTTGATCTGGTGTAGATGCAGTGCACACAGATGTTCGGGGGTTAAATGCTTCATACTTTCAGCGGGTCTTTCTTCAGATTTTGGTGTTTTGATGAATTCTTAGTGTTCTGCTGAGCCGTGCGGGGCGTTTGTGTAGGAAGGTGCTTTGCTTTTGGATTTGTCTCTTTGGTTTTGCTCACCGTGTGTTTGTTGATCATCGTTTGCACCTGCTCGTTGAGTTTTAACAGAAAGTGACTCATCTGATTGTGTTTCATAAAAAATAAAAGAATAAAAAGAGCACCAGACAAAAGTTGGCTGCTGCTTCTCTTTGTTGCTGTCTTACTGCAAACTTCCATCTTGTATTTTGATGTACATATTATAAATAAATATGTGAATACAATGTTCTCCTACTCTTCTTTACGCGTGAACATCGTTCGAGGTGAGAACCTGCTGTCACTGATCACCAGCGTTCTACATGAAGACACCAAACTTTCTTCTGCAGGTTGGACCAAGCAACATTGTGCCAGCTCGACGCTGTAAAGACAATTTCATTTGTCCCCTTTCATTTAAGTCCACTGCTTACCCCCCCGAACCACCACTCATATTCAACACTTTACACCAGGGGTCATAACGGGTTCTCAAAGGGCCAAATCTATTTGAAGGGCTGTGGCTGGACCCGGTGGATCTGAACCCCTCCAGTATTTAAAAAATATTTTATCTTTTTGTAGATTGAAACAGTAAATATTTCTATAGTGTTAAGGTCTCTCTGATTAGTGGAACAAAAGATCTTGTTTCATATCCAGATGCTGCTCAATAATCCAGGTAGAAAAATCTGACAAAATAAAGTCTTGTCCTCCAGACAGATTCTTCTTGTAGTAGGAGAACACGACACCTCGCCTCGGAAAACAGTCCACCTCACCTTAAACAAAAGTCATTCCTGTGTTTTGTGTTTGAAACTTAAAATTAAGATTCATCTATTCCCTTGGGAATGAACAGACATCATTTTACAAATATTCAGTTTAGCTCACAAACTTCCTAAGTTGGAAACATGCACATTAGTGGCCTACTGGAGGTCATTTTGTAGGGTCCTGGTAGTGGGCCTCCTGTTCCTCCTGGTACCTATTCCATGCTCTAGACCAGGGGTCTGCAACCTTCATGATCAAAAGAGCCATTTCTGCCCCTTCGTTCACTAAATTAAACTTATTCAGAGCTGCAAAAATTTATACAATTGTCATTATCAACTGGTGGCCCATGGGCCACTTTAAGTTTTTTAAAGTGGGCTTTTCTGACCAGTAGGCATGAAATTATTAAACTAAAAACATCCAATGCTTGTTAACATTTATTGAAATTTTTACATTTTTGAGACAAAATAATAGACTGGATTCCATCCATCCATCATTTTTACTTGCTTCTTCTTTTTTGGGTTGCAGGGGGTCACTGGGGCCCATATCCAGGCCACAAGTCCAAGTCCATTAGACTGGATTCTTGTAAATAATATATATTTACATACATATTATTTTTTGCCTATTATTTTTTTTAAACTAAAACAATGAACCTATGTGATTTTTTTTTTTCATTGTGGAGAAATTGAGTATTCTACTTTGAAGAAATATAGCATAAAGTTAAAGGGAGTATAATTTACTCTGTATTATTACTTGCATATTTGCTAAAGAATCACAGGATAACTGCTAAAACTAGTATTTTTCTGTTTGTTTTGAGTAGGGGTATAACATCATATAAAATTCAGTTTTATGTCAGTTTTGGTCAAAGCTTGAAAGAGCCACTGTAGAGAGACCAAAGAGCCGCATGTGGCTCCAGAGCCGCAGGTTGCAGACCCCTGCTCTAGACACTGCTGAGAGACACAGCAAATATTCTTGTCACCGCTCACATTGATGTTCCATCTTGGATTAGCTGCACTACTTGAGCAACTTCAGAGGGCTGTAAAAAACACCTCATGATGCCTCTATGTGTGACAGCACTGACAAAATGAAAAAGTGACTAAAAGTTCAAGCAGAAAGGAAGAGAACAGAGAAATGACCTGTGGTCACCACCTGCAGAATCACTCTTGTAGGGGTTGTCTTGCTAATTGCTTTTATTCCTCCTGTTGTGTGTTCCATTTGCACAGCAGATTAGAGATTTGTCCATGAGCGTTTTTTCAGATCGACCACAGTTCTGATGATGTTATTCAGCCAGCAGTTCTGATAAATTTGCACAGAAAGTTCTCTGCGGGGGGTTGCGATAGATGAAGGTTATTGTCCTTGGTTACTCATGACCCAGGATAAATTTAATAGTTGGCCCATTTCCAAGGCCGGCGGGGAGTCAGATTCAGATAAGCTTGATTGTTGATTTTCTTCAGGCAGACAGATTTTTTTCTTCAGCCTTGAGTCCATCTGGACGTTCTGTTTCCAAAATGGCCTAATTGTGGGAATCCATTCCACTGATCCATGCTATGAGTCTCCTTCAAGCTCAAGTCCATCACGCTGACAAGTCCCAGAAGCCGTAGGTGGCCTGCGATTCTCATAAATTGCCTCCACCTTACGGTTTAGCTCGTAAATCAGCTGATTTTGCGAGGTCACGGCACGGATCAAACCTTCACACTGGCTCGGAAGCTTTGTCATGGCTGAAACTGCTGCCGATGCCTTCTTCAATTGTCGATAGAACAGAGCCCCTTTTGTATTGTATTGTAATGATAGTTGCTATAAAAGAATCAACCCGCAGGGGTGAAACTGTATGTAGGTGAAAAGGTATAGCACAGGAAATAATAAAGAGAGCTAGCTGAAGCTAGCATAGACTGCACTGTCAGTGTTTTATTTTGTGGAAGTACAGGAACTTTACATGGTACCAGACGAGTAAAGAACAAGAATCAACACAAATGTGGATGCAATACAACAGCCCAGTCTGTTGAAACTGACTGGAAGCGTAGATGCAAGCTGGAGGGCTTTCAAACAGCAGTTCTTGCTGAATATGGCAACAGTCTGAGTGGATCAGCTGGCGGATGAAAGGAAAATAGCCGTGCTGCTCATCATCCCCGGACCCCGACACAGACGCTATAGAGGTCTTCAACACTTTTGCGTTTGCTCAACCCAAGGACAAAGATAAGTTTGACGAGGTTGTGAAGAAATTTGACGAGCACTGTCTGTCAAAGAAACACAAAATGTTTGAGAGGGACGTCTTTCACAAGCTTACATCAGGGTGAGTCATTTGATACCTTTCTCAGGGACCTCAAGATTAAAGCTCGGTCCTGTAATTTTGGTGATTTCAGAGACTCCATGATAAGAGATCAGATACTGCTGGAGGAGGCTTTTTTTCATAATTTCACTAGTTCATTTATACTGACAGACACCAAAATAAATCAATGTTTCATAAGGATGTTTTTGTTTGATTTCATGAATTTTATTGGGCATAAGTCTTAGTTAGCATTTTGTATTTTATTTAGAGCTTTAAATTCTCGTAAAGCTGCTAAATTAGACTTCTTACAGTTTCATAGATAAAATGCAGATTTTCATCAACTTGAACGTTTTCTTTTCAGGGGGGGCCAGATGGAGACTGACCAAGGGCGACTTTTGGCCCTTGGGTCACATATTGACCTCGTGTGCTCAAGCAGGTGAACAATGGGCTGAATCACTGCTAAACTTTTGTCAATATCAAAGATTTCAGTTCAGCATCTGCAGCGCTTCAGTGGGGGGTACCGCAGGGGTCCGTCCTTGGTCCCCTTCTCTTTTCGTTATACCTGCTGCCACTTCTATTATCCCCAAACACAACATAGCCTTTCATTTCTACACCGATGATTGTCAAATTTACTTCCCCCTGAGGCACAGAGGCTCACGCTTTATTCAACCCCTTCTTGACTGCCTGGCCGACATCCAGGACTGGATGGCTTCAAACTTCTTAAGTTTCAATGAGAAGAAGTCTGAAGTCATGTTGTTCCATCCCAATGGCTCATTCTCGAACCACGACACTGTCCTTCTCTCTCTAGCCCCGCTAGAGAAACAAAGGGTCACTAATCTGGGGGTGACAATGGACTTAACAGTCACGTAAACAGGATTTGTTAAATCCTGGGTTTTTTTTCCAAATGAGGCGGCTGTCTAAGCTGAAGCCCATACTATCCAAAAAGAACCTGGAGACAGTAATCCATGCTTTCATAACATCGAGGCTCGATTATTGCAATTCACTTCTGTTCGGAATCAGTCAGTCCTCCATTGCACGGCTACAGCTGGTCCAAAATGCTGCAGGCCAATTCTTAAAGCTGCTGTATGTAACTTTTCTAAAAAATATTTTAAACATATTTCTTCACTCTGTCACTATCTGACAGACTGATGTTAGACAAAGTAATCTCTGAAAAAAACTATAGTCCTCTGGCTTCTCCCGGTGGTAATAAAAGCCTTTCTAAAAACCCACAGTGACCCGCCGTTAACCAGCCAATAAAAACAGAGTTTGGCTCATGAACGAGCTTCTAACGCCCATCCCCTGCCCATCCCAACCCCGCCTGGCCAGTCACGAGACAGGCCATGCTGTGGAGGAGGAGCTAAGGAGGGTGAGTTGCAGGTCAGCCGAGAGCAAGGGGGAGGGACCAGAAAGGTGTCTGTTCAAAATTTTTCTAAGTCCAGCATTTTCCAGAAACTACATACTGCAGCTTTAACTGGTACAGGCCATAGAGAGCACATCACACCAGTTTTGGCCTCCCTGCACTGGCTACCCATTCACCTTCGGATCCAATTTAAAATACTCATGAATGTTTTTAAATCTCTGAACAGTTCTGCTCCACCTTATCTCACTGATCTTCTGCAGCCATATGTCCCACCTCACTCTCTGAGCAGACCAGATGCTTCTCTCAATCCCAGATACTCGTCGGAAGCTCAGAGGTGACGGAGCTTTCTCTGTTGCAGATCCGACTGTGGAATGAGTTGCCACTGAGTGTCAGGCAGGCTCCCTCACAGTATTTAAGTCTCGCTTGAAAACCCACTTCTATTGCTGGGTTTCAGATGACGTAGCAGTGACGTCACAGAATGCAGATGCGGGGCAAGAAGCAAACGCAGCCGTTTCCTTCTGTTGCTGATTCAGCATCAACATGCCTAAATTCTGTGCCGTTTACGGTTGTTGCAACCGCTCTAATCGAGAGATAGATAAAAGTTATTTTCGTGTTCCGAAAGTAGTATGCTACAAGGGGATTAATTTAAAAAAACTTACAGAAAAAAGACGACAAACGTGGATTACAACCTACGGCTAAAAACAGGAGGTGCAGAAACTGACGAGAGTCTGCAGCGACCACTTTGTTACAGGTAAGGGTCGTATCGTTTAAATCATATTTTCAGATATTTTATTGGACAGTAACTAGAAAGACAGGTAAGATATGTTATGCCCTAGCTTGTGTAGTGGTTCAACACTTGGTTGTTCCCAGAAAAAATCCGATTAGAATGCTAATGTTGTTAGCGGTTAGCTTAGTGCTAGGAAAGGCATTTACGTGTTTTACTTTAAAGTGGTGTCTTATATTTAGGTTGTCCGAGTGCAGCAGGTGATGTACATTCCCAAGACTGGGCCCCCACTGTTAACCTGGGGTACCAAAGAAGTAACGAGTGGCCACAAACAGAAGCATCCCTCCGGCGCAGGGAAAGAGCTAAGGCCTGGAAGCTTCTCTGCACTGAGGAGGCCAACAGTCTGGAAGATGAGCTCTGTGAAGAAAGCTTACCAGCCCCTGAAAACGAACGATTCAAAGGTAAAATAATAATAAATAAAAATACTATTTATTTATTTATAGAATTTCTGAACGTAATTTTTAATAATTAAATATTTGCAGATGCAGAATGCCAGACGGATCTAAGCATGGTTGACCTCACAAAGCTGGAGGATGCAGTGAAAGGCTACACAACTGAGATCTGCGACCTTAAGGAAAAAGTCTCAGTGACTAAATTTACTCCTGAAACCTTCCAGAACAACGATAAAACAAAGTTTTATACGGGACTGCCCAACTTTTTAGTTTTGATGCAAATTTTTCAGCTCTGTGAACCTTATACATCAGCATGTCATCACTGTCAGCACTCTCCAAATTTGAGCAATTTATTATGATACTTATGCATCTCAGATTACATCTGCAGCTTCAAGACCTTGCCTATAGATTTAATGTGTCAAAAGCCACTGTGTCTCGAATTTGTTTTAGAACGATTCATGTTCTCCATGAAAGATTACAATTCTTAATAGTGGCCTGAGCGACAAGTAATTCAATCAACTATATTTATATAAATATTTTAAGTTTAAATGATTATACATGTATTTATCATTTAAAGTAAATCAAAAGTAAATTAAATCACTAATACTGTTACAGACCATATTTGTACATGTTAATTGTTCATGAAGACAAAAAAAAAATTTACCCAATAAGGTTGAATATTTTTAATTTATTCAATGAACTCCATAACCAATCTTTGTGAATATTGGTCAGTTAAAATGACATGAGTTTTGCTATTGAAATAAAAACATTTTTCTGAAGTAGACTCATTTTGCAACATTTGTGACATATGACATTTGTATGTGCTGTTATTTAACATATTAGAACACCTTTGAAATTCACAAGCTAATCTCATATTGATTTAAATATATCATTTGATTTAACATACTTAACTTTTCAATTAAGATTATTGTAAATAAAAAACAGCTGTCATGACATGTAACAACATCACATGACCCTTCTGCAGAGTGCTTGCTACAGGTGTAGCTGAAACATGTTATGGTAGTGACAAATGTTTTTGGGGAAAAAAAGAGCAACTGTTTAAATTTGTATAAACTTTTCAAACTCCTTTCATCAACTACTCCAAATAACATTCTTGATTCTTAGATTGGTTAGTCACGTGTGGATTTCTGTCCCAGGATTTCAGGTAGGATGCAATGTGTAAAATAGTGCTGAATTTTGGGAACTGCTGTTTCCCACAGCTGGTCATCTGGCAGAATTCTTTCCACATAAATATCATTTTCACTCCATACTACAAAATCACAATATTGTACATCCACAATGTGAATCTGATCCTGGAGCTGATGGTAATAAGGATGGTTCCTATCCAGTTGTACAGAATCTCCAACCTTGACGAGACGACGAGACAAAAACCAGGCTGTCCAGCACACATCCTCAGACCGACTTCATGCTGTTTGCTCTGTGGGCACTGAAGGACAAGACAATGAAACTTAGACATAAAAAATAAATACGGTAGTCTCCAAAACATTTCAATATGATACGTTTTTAAAGATTGTGTTTCACTCATTTCACTATCCAACACCAATGTTAGAAAATGAGACTATATTTATGTCTCTGTCAACCAGGTGTGTTCCACAGGTAAGAATGTATTAATCTGGACTAAGTTTTAAAAGGTGATGGAAAGGTCACACATTTTTTAACTGGAAACAAGGCAACATCCCACAAACTGCAAGACCATCCCCAAAACTACGGCTACATGCTGTGAAATATGCAAACAACAAAGATTTGAGTAAAAAATTATAGTTGTAACATTCATACTGTGAGGTGCGCAAAGTCTGCAGTGCAGTACCCTAATGCATGCTCAATAATCCAGGTAGAAAAATCTAAAAAAGCTAAGTCTGCAGTGCAGTAGTCCAAACCTTTTGAGAAATAAATTTTACCTTGATTTCACACACCCTGGCTCCATGACAGTCACATGAAACGACTCCATCTGGTGAGGCTCCCATGTATGGCCACCTTGAGTTTAACCAGCTAGTATCTGAAGTTACAAAGAAGATACGATCACCTTGATGATACTGTATTATCAAAACAAAAAAAATCATAATATTTTCAGTACATTAACTTACCTTTTTAATGGAGTTACTGTAGATCTCTGACCTACAGTGTAGAAATGCATATGACTCAACGTTAACACATACAACTCCAGCACGAATTTGGCTTTACAGAAGCTAAATATATTATTTTTAAGTAGATCCACGCACATAGAAATAACAGGGGGCTAACTAAACTTGTTGTTAGCATTAGCGATAGCGTAGTTAGCATAGGCTAATTACTAAATAAATAATACATCTCACTACTCACCCGGGCAGAAACAAGTCGACAACCATTTAAAGCTTCTTTTGATCCTAAATGGTTAACCCAAAACTCGTCCTCGCCAGTTTATTTAGGGCTTTGGCATACTTGCTGTAATCCATTCTGCTGTGTTTTGAACTGGGGAAAATCACTTCCTGCCCCGCATCTGAATTTCGCGCCACTTCCGGGTCACGTGATTGCAACCCAGCAATTCTCTTGCCTTTAACACGATTTGTGTTGATCCTTTCTGTACTATACATTGTTGGCCATTTGAGTTAATTTCTGTTGCTGTTTGTATCTATATTTTTATTTTATGTTTTCCTGTCTGCTGTGCTTGTTTCTATTGTACAGCACTTTGGTTGGTCTTGCTGTTTAAGTGCTCTATAAATACAAATTGGTACTGTATGGTAAGCTGATGAGGGGGTGTCAGAGGTTTGAAGGGCCTCTTTTTGCATATGTGTGGATATGCCTTCTGTTTAATATTCTGTCTTAAAGTATAGATTGCTCCAATGATTTTTTGGGATGACAAGATTAGTTTTTCAAAATTGAGAAGGTTCAAAACACGGGACCCTTCCGGGGGTTTTGGCTGTCGTCAACTTTCAGGTGTAAGATAAAGTAGAACATTGATCCCTAAACAACAAAACCTGAGAACAGATGACCTAAAATAAGATAATGAAGGTCTTTTTTTCCCCAACTACCGTAATCAAATGTCAAACATTGTTTGGATTTTTTTGTGTTTTTTTTTTATCCCTACCTACAATGTTGCTGTAACATTTATAACTTTGTGCCTGCAGCCTCCACCTGCACCCAGCTGCTGCGCCCCCATGGTGCTAAAAATAAGTCAAGGTCATCGTCAGCCCTCGCATGGCCACGAGAGGAGGAGCAGGGAGTTACAGCCTCTTCAAGCTTCCTGTTCAAAACAGTGCATGGAACAGCTGATGCTTCATGTCAGATGTCCAAGCATGAAGAGTTGCAGTGTGAGAAAACATGTCGCAAACGTTTCTTCTGCTTTTCCACAAAGTGGACACAGGAAGAGGCAGCAGCAAACCACGGACATTACAGATGTGAATGATGAAAACTGCTCCATCTTATTTTACAGATCTTATTGTTTCATATTTTACTAACAGAGCACTTTGCTCTCAGTCTGCAGGTTTACTCGTGGTTCCTAGAGTTTTCAAAAGTAGAATGGCTCCTCTCTTGTGGAACCAACTTCCAGTTTCTGTCCATGAGGCTGACACATTGTCCAGTTTTAAAACTTTCCTTTTTGTTAAATCCTATAGTTAGTGTCTACTTGGGTTTCCTGAGCTGTCTCTTAGTTATGCTGCTATAGGCTTATACTGCTGGAGGACAAACCTCATTTCCTCTCTCTGATGCTGTCTTCATTTGTTCGACTCTACTTGTTTGTATTTGTAATTATTTTCATCAGTGATTTTATTTGATTTTCTTCCCATAGGAACCTGGACCTGCCATTCTGTTTGGTTTTGTGTCTTTCCCCAGCTGGTCGAGGCTGTCCTGAGCCTGCTGGTTCTACTGGAGGTTTCTTCCTGTTAAAAGGGAGTTTTTCCTTTCCACTGTCACCTGTTTTTCTCAGGACGAGACACAACAAAGAGGAGATATGACGCAGTCTGCTTGTGAGGATTTTGTTTTGTTTCCTCTTTTTTTTTTTTGCTTGTGCAGATGCTGGAGAGTGTTGTGCATGTTGGGTGGACTACCTTCATCATCAGCTCCAGCTCAGCTGTTCATCACAGAGCCGACTGTACGCAGGAAGACTTAAAGCAGAGCGAGGAACTATTATTCGTTGGTTCGTTAGTCTACACGGTGACATCCAGCTCTCTCTTGTGATTGACGTCTGCCAGTTGAGTCATGTTCTAAGTAAGAAGGGAAAAGTAACCAGAATCCATCTCCAGGTTCTTCTACTTGGTCCTCCTTCCAAGGGTGTTGAGCAGGGTGCTTTAGCTCTGCTGTGCCTGATCTATTCACCCATCACCATCCCTGTTCCATCTTTTGTTTGCAAAATCAGCTTGATTCAGGAAATCCTTCAGCTCCCCCTCATCATCTGCCTACCTGCTCCACCCTCCCCACGCCTCGCTGCATTCTACTTTTATCTATCTACTGGAAAGCCAGAGACCTCACCAGGTTACATCGGTGGATCATAGTGTCTGTTCTCCTAGTTAATAATAATGATAATAATACATTTTATTTGTAGGCGCCTCTCTTGGAACTCAAGGTCACCTTACATTGTCAATCATAAAAACAGACAATATTATATACACAGTAAAAACAAGTAAAATGAATTAAAATAAGACAATGCAGTTGCAATCATAGTGCATAGGCTACTTTAAACAGGTGAGATTTGAGTTTGACTTTGAAATGTGGCAATGAGTCTGTGTTGCGAATATCAGGTGGGAGTGAGTTCCAGAGCTGGGGAGCAGAGCATTCAATGCTCTGCTCCCCATAGTAACAAGACGGGCAATGGGAACAATGAGCTGAATGGAAGAAGAGGATCTGAGGGTACGAGCAGGTGTAGCAATGTGAACAATGTCTGAAAGGTATGGAGGAGCGAGGTTGTGGACAGCTTTGAATGTAAGGAGGAGTACAGTATTTTGTAATTGATGCGATATGGGATGGGAAGCCAATGAAGCTGTTGTAAAACAGGTGTGATGTGATGGATTGAGGGGGTCTGTGTAATGATAAGGGCAGCTGAATTTTGAACCAGTTGTAATTTATTGAGGGTTTTCTTAGGTAGGCCAAAAAAAAAGTTGTCATCTTCTTCACCTGCTGCTTTGTGTGTTAAATTAATCCCACATTGCCAGTCTCTCAAATGTTAGATTTCAGCACTGGACAAAGTTTGATTAACAAAGAACTGGTAAAACAACCTTAGATTGCCAGTTAAATTGTAAATACTACTAACCATTTCTGCTCTAATCAGACAGACCTTCAGCACCACATACATAAATCCAAACCCATGGGTTTGGACCAAAACTGAACCTGATCCCAGTTCTTAACCACACAATCGACTTTTGTACTCAACTAACAAATCATGAGTTCTGCAGTGGGTCCACCTTTCCATAATTACATGAACTAGAACTAATTGCATTTTGGAAAACACCCAAAGGTATTTCTTGAGGCCTACACCCTCGAGATGTAAAAACTTTTGTTTCTGCCTGTTGGGTCAGTGGCCTGAACAAGACTCTCCCTCAGGACTTTTGCAACTCCTACCTGCACCCGGGAAGAAGATCTCCACTGACTTCAACTCTTGTCTGTCACCTTACTAAGATTATTCTGATACTAAACATCACGGGCAGATTTTCAAAAGCAGCACATTTTGTACATCTGACCAAACTGCCCTCAACTGTCTACTATTTCTGACTCCGTCCATGGTGTCCCTTAGTGTCTGATTGAGGACCCCAATATGCATCACAAGTATGGAAGGAGTTCTGTAACTATCTGGGAGCTTTTGACTGTCTTACATCTGGTTACCATCCTCAGTCCAATTAGCAGATGGAGAGATGTAATCAGGAACTCGGTGACACTGAGGTTTTCTGGTTGGAGCTCACATTTGGTTTAGACTGAACATGCTTATTAACGCTCGAATATCCTCACCTACCGTTTATCACTCTTTTAAGCTTCTTTGGGATACTTACCTCCTGTTTCCCAGTCAGGAGTCAGACTTTCTCTGTCCCACGTGTCCAGCATATTCTCTGACGCTGCCACAGGATCTGGCACCAGACCAATTCTGTTCACCTCAGAACAGCAAAACGAGAAACTGGCCAACAAATGAAGAACTAACAGCCTCACCTGAGCCTAAAGCTATGGCTGTCCACTTGAGACTCAGGTTATCTATGTCTAATGTTAACTAGGGATGCATAATATTATTGGCATGGTATCGGTTAATATTAGCGATAAAGTTAAATATCGGACATCGGCCATTCCATCAAAATAACTCACTGATACAGAAAGGCACTGTTTATATATACAGCAAGCCCTTGAGTTACGTCAGGGATTGGGACCTACGTGTGTGACTTAGGTCGATTTTGTCGTACCTCGCGGACCAAAAACACCTGCCTGTCGTAGGTCCGCGTTTCTGACATAGGTCGCGGCTATACCGCTAACGGAGCGCCGCACACATATTTAATGGCATGAGACTGAACAAGCAGACATACTAGGCCATGAACATGCACAGAACTGTACAGTAAATGAATACAGTACTGTACAATAAATAAAAAATATAATGTCTTACTTTGAGCTGGTCAAAGCCTGCCTTCGTCTTTTAGCATCAGCTCGGGTGCGAGCTCCCCCAGCTTCCTTACGCTCCACACGCACACACGTGGTCAAAACTGTTTAAAAGAATGACTGTTAGCTTCTTAACTTCATATATTTGGAGCCAGAAAAAAAAAAACTTACTGAAAGCCGTTTCTCCGCGATGTTTCTCCATCCAAAACAACTGCTCGGCGTTAGCTACGGTTAGGCCCCGCCATTAGCAGCACTGGTTAGCATGTCAGTTCATTCAAAAAGGCTGTCGGCTTTGTATCTCCGCGTTAGCTCGGTGTCCCCCGACTGCCAGGCGGACATTTGCGGCGAGCTCCCGGCCGCAGATGGCCCCTCCGCGGCATGTCGGCTCGGTGTCTTCGCCTGTGTTAGCTGCTCTGTTAGCTGCTGTCGTTAGCATGTCGGGCGGTGTTGTTGGAGCGATCGGCGGCTGCTCCTCCGGACCTGAGACGTCCACAGAGTTGACCGAGTGTTTCCAGCAAATTTATCCGTATGAGGCAACCCTGAACGGACACACGGTCCTCTAAAGCCAGCTGACAGGAGCGTCTAGAGCTCCATTGACCGCAGTACTGTAGTAAAATGGCGACCGGAAACGACCGGAAGTTGCGTAAATACGATCAAATTGTAATTAAAAACGAAATATTAATAATTATACTTTATTTATAAAGCCATTTAAAACAACCACAGCTGCAACAAAGTGCTATACACATGAAATTAATAACATTAAAAAAAAAAAAAAAAAAAAAAAATTTTTTTTTTTTTATCATATTTTTATTAAATATGATAAAATCGTAAGTCTGAGTTGCCGTAGGTCGCGGGTGACGTAGGTCGAGGGTTTGCTGTATATATATATATATATATATATATATATATATATATATATATATATATATATATGTATATATATATATATATATATATATATATATATATATATATATATATATATATATATATATTATAGGAGCCAAGATGGTGTAGTGGTTAGGGCGTTTGACTTGGGACCCGAAGGACGCGGGTTCGCGTCCCGGCCACTACACATCTTGGGGTGTCTATGAGTGCACACCTATTTCTCCAGCTCCCCGAGCGCCTTCTATGGCTGCTCACTGCACCGCCTGGTAGGTGGTTGGGTTAAATGCAGAGACGAATTTCGTCTGTGTATGGGAAACATACGCAGATGACAAGATTAGACAATTATTATTATTATTATTATTTACATACAAATGTGACACATAACAAAATACTGTACAAGTAAACAGTGGCGGCTGGTGATTTTTTTTCATGGGGGGCACGCCATCTAGTGGTCATGAAATAGCCTCAGAATGTCAAGGTCAAGGTCAATAAAGCACATAAAAACAACAGAAGCTGACCAAAGTGCTTTACAATTAAAACAGATAAAAATAAAAGAGTAAAATGCATCCAGTGCCACTAAAACATAATAAAGTTAACAATACAACACACAACAACAATAAAATCTGCTCAAAATTTGTTCTCAGACTCTGCGAGGATTAAATGCCAAGTAAAACAGATGAGTCTTGAGCAAAGGTTTAAAAGTCTCAACAGTCTGCGCAGTCTTTAAATTCTCAGGTAAACTGTTCCACAGCTTTGGAGCAGCAACCGCAAAAGCCCTATCACCTCTGGATTTCATTCTGGATCTGGGGACATCTAAGAGAAACTGGTTGGTAGACCGGAGTGCTCTTACTGGAGTGTAGATGCTAATAAGATCACATAAAAGAAGGGAAAAAACACTTCTTTTAAAATTTGATACACAAATATATTTGTCCATGAATGAATCCAATCAGCTACTTGGACGACAAGCATGTTTTAAAGTCATAAAAATCTGGATGACCCTAAATTTTCTGATTTTGAACACAGACAAGACTGTGGTTTTAGTTTTTGGACCTGAGCATCTTAGGAATGATTTTTATCAGTCTTTCTCCCTCCTTGGATGACATTAATCTGCCTCCAGTTCTAATGTTAAAAATCTTGGCGTTATTTTTGATCAGGACGTGTCTTTTATCCCCCACATTAAAAAATGTTACTAGAACCACCTTCTTCCACCTGCGTAATATCACTAAAATTAGAAACATCTGATCTAAAAATGATGCAGTGTCCTTAAAACATATCTTGGTTCCATTTTGAAACCTATGGCATTTGCCCATATTTTTCCGGTTTTGAGTTTGTGCTTCTTGGCAAAGTAGACATGCACTTTTTCTAAGGATGTTTATTCTGAGTATGAGACGTGGAAGAATGTGGAAAGGTAAGTGGCACACAAAGAGAGCGTGGAACATCCCAGCATTCCTTGGTAAATATGTGGTGATTGGGTCCTTCAGCTAGTCTTTATTCCGCTTGTGGGAGAAAAAAAAATAAATAACAAGCTGCACCTAAAATGACTCAAAGAAGCTCTTTATTGCTGAGCATAGCTTAATCTGAAAAGGCAAGTGCAGCAGTGTCACCCCAGGCTGCTGAGAAGGTTTACAGAGTGTTCAGGCCACAGTGGAGGAAAGTGTGCATACCAGTAAGTCAGAGTCAGAGTCAGAGTCAGAGAGTAAGAGTCAGAGAGTATTCATTGTCATTTGCACCGCATGTAGTACATGTGATGAAAACAAGATTATGTACACAGGGTCCCAGTTACATCCAACAACAAATGCAAGAGAAAAACAATAATAACATCTAGGATTAACTAAGAGAGACATCAGCTAGTAATACACTAAGCCCTAATGTAGTAGAAAAACATCATTATAAACAGCAGCACGAACATGAGTCATTATGAGCAGATGGTCACAGATGAACGCAGCAACAAGAAACAGATCAGTATCAACATGATGTGACATTTTGCAGTGTTTATTCTTATTATTTATTTATTCATGAGTCTGACAGCCTCAGGGTAGAAGCTGTTCCTCAGTCTAGTGGTTCTACATTTGATGCTCCTCAACCTCCGTCCCGAGGGGAGTGGTGCAAAGAGTGAGTGTGCTGGGTGAGTGAGGTCTTTCATGATGCAGGTGGCTCTTTTTCTGCATCTGGAGGTGTAAATGTCTGTGATGGTGGGGAGACTGACTCCCACAGACTTCTGTGCAGCCTTCACCACTCTCTGTAGAGCTTTCCTCTCTGCAACTGTGCAGCCTCCATGCCACACGTTGATGCTGGAGCACAGGACGCTCTCCACTGCACACCTGTAGAACGAGGTGAGGACTGAGCTTCTCAGACCAGCTCGTCTCAGCCGTCTGAGGAAGTAGAGTCTTTGATGTCCTTTCTTGATCAGGCTGGTGGTGTTGTTGCTCCAGCTGAGGTTATCATTCAAGTGTACACCCAGGTACTTGTAGCTGGAGACCACCTCCACCGCAGATCCACCTATATACAGTGGGGTGTGGGTGTGTTTGTTCCTTCTGAAGTCCACAATCATCTCCTTCGTCTTCTTCACATTCATGTGAAGGTTGTTCTCTTTGCACCAGCTCTCCAGATGTTCCACCTCCTGTCTGTAGCTGGATTCATCATTATCTGTGATGCATCCCACCACAGCTGTATCATCTGCAAACTTAACAATATGACAGCCTGGATGTGTGGCTGTACAATCATATGTGAGCAGAGTGAACAGAAGAGGGCTCAGCACACATCCTTGAGGAGAGCCAGTGCTGAGGGTTATGGTGGAGGAGGAGAAGTTGTGGATCTTCACGGACTGTGGTCTGTTTGTTAAGAAGTCTAGTACCCAGTTACAGATAGAGGGGCTTAGTCCAAGTGTAGATAGTTTGTCTATCAGAGTTTGGGGGATCATGGTGTTGAAGGCAGATGTGAAGTCCACAAAGAGCAGACGCACGTATGAGTCCAGGACCACTGCTTACAACCCCCAAGCTAATGGTTTGTGTGAACGGTTTCACAGGTCATTGAAAGCTGCACTTCGTGCTGCATTGACCGGTGACAACTGGATTGACCGTCTTCCCTGGGTTTTGTTGGGGTTGCGTACCGCAACCAAAGAGGACCTGAGCTCTTCCCCGGCTGAACTGGTTTTCGGTCAGCCTGTGCGCGTCCCCGGTGAGTTTTTACCTGAGGTACCCTCACCACAGTTCGCTCCACCGTTGCTCCATCTTTCACCTCAGGAGGCCCCTTTTCGTGTCCCCGGTCCGGTACACCATTGTTTACCGCAGTCATTTGTCCCTAAGAGTCTGGAGTCCTCTAAATTTGTTTTTGTCAAACACAATGCACACAGGACACCACTACAGCCTTTGTATGATGGACCGTTTCGAGTTCTTCAACCAGGTCCGAAACATTTCCTTTTGGATTTAGGGGGTCGTACTGAGACTGTCTGTATTGATAGGCTTAAACCAGCTCATGTTATGTCAGATGATCAGGTTGTTACGGCCCAAGCTCCTCGCAGGGGCAGACCTCCATCCACATTGTTAACGGACGGCGGTCCTTCTTCCGGAAACTCTCAACGTCCATTGGAGCCCGAATCTTCTGCAGACCCTCCTCGTAGCCCTCCACTTCATCAGACTGGTTCTGCAGGGCCCAGGTTCAGCCGTTCTGGTCGTTTGATCAAACCTAAAATGCGGGACTAGTGATGGACCTTACTGGGTGTTCTGGGGGGGCGTGTGTGGTGGACCACTAGGGGGCTCTACTCACACCCAGTGGACCGAAGGCATTACAGGATGTTTTATTGTGAAAGGTCCAGAGGACCGGATGTTGTATTGGATATATAAGGCGGTGTTGGGTGCTTCCCGCCAGTTTAGTAGGAGTTGATTAAAAGTGAAGATCTGCAGCCTGTCTCCTGTGTCGTCTCTTCACCACCTCCTACACTGGTAAGACAATAAAAAGGAAAATAAATAAACAAAGCAATATATCAATGGTAAAGCAATGATAAAAATAAAAAAAATATGAAAAGCCTTTTGATTCTGTGTGTTTCATAATAAATTACTCACATTAGTTACTTAAGGAATCACTTGCATGAGAAAATTATTGTCCTTATGTGAGAATTCCAAATGCCATAAGGTTTGTTTGTGATGTGTTAGGAATTGTGGGCAAATCTATATATACATATACCTGTATATGTATACAGTAGTCCCTCACTACTTTGCAGTTCGTTTTTCGCAGATTCTCTATATCAGAGTTAGAGCTTCTTTATTGTCATTCACACCACGTGTTACATATGGTGGAATGAGATTGGGTACTCAGGGTTTCAGTTACATCCAACAATACAATGTAAAAGAAAAACAAACAAGCTAAGAGAAACATAAACTACAAATACGCTAAGCACTAATAGCATAAAAATTATAAGCCTAACAAAGTATGTCATATGGTAAAATCGTCATAATCACAAACAATAAAAGTGTTAAAAGTTATTTTTAATTATTTTAAAACTTCATGTTGTTTCAGTGAAATGTATCAAGAAGTATATTTTTGCTCCGTGCTGCAGAGCTGTGTCAAGCTTTGATGTCCTGCTGCACTTCGCTTCTCTACAATTTCAATTTAAATACTGTAACATTTTCAATAAACAATATATGCTGCATGGATTGTTTATTTAAAATGTGACAGTATTTAAATTGAACTTGTTTATTTCAGGATGGAGACTTGGAGTAACAGGTGATGAGTGAGTGTGATTGTAGCCTGGCACATGTTATGACAACGATTATTGAACTTGAACTGCACTTGGACTACTTGGTAGTTTTTCACTTATTGCAGGTGGGTGTGGTCCCTAAAACTTGGGATAAATGAGAGATTACTGTAATATCCTATTAAACCAGCCACTAGGGAGCACAAGCCAGTGTATCTCTTGTGCTGGTCCCAAGCCCGGGTAAATGCTGAGGGTTGTGTCAGGAATGGCATCCGATGTAAAACACTTGCCAAAACCATAATGCGAGTTCATCAAAGTGAAACCATACCGGATGGTTGAGGCCCGGGTTAACAGGGACCACCACCGGTGCTGTTGACAAACAGGGTTCCGGCGGAAATTGTACTACTGTTAGTCGAAGACCCAGAGGAGGGAAACATGTCAGGAGACAGAGGGAGAAGAGGAAAGTGAAGAATGTAGGACTGAGGGTTGCAACTCTAAATGTGGGGACAATGACAGACAAAAGTAGAGAGCTGGCTGACATGATGCAGAGAAGAAAGGTAGATGTTTTATGTGTCCAAGAGACCAAGTGGAAGGGCAGCAAGGCCCGCAGCATTGGAGCAAGGTTCAAACTGTTTTACCATGGTGTGGATAGAAAGAGGAATGGAGTAGGTGTGGTCCTGAAGGAGGAGCTGGCAAAGAATATAGTAGATGTGAAGAGAGTGTCAAATAGGGTGATGTGCCTGAAGGTAGAAGTAGAAGGTCTGATGCTAAACATCGTCAGTGGTTATGCTCCACAGGTTGGATGTGATGGGGAGGAGAAAGATACATTTTGGAAAGATTTGGATGAAGTGATAGAGAGTATTCCCAGGGAGGAAAGAGTGGTGATTGGAGCAGACCTGAATGGACATGTTGGTGAAGGAAACAGAGGGGATGAGGAAGTGATGGGTAGGTTTGGTGTCAAGGAAAGAAACCAGGAAGGACAGATGGTGGTGGATTTTGCCAAGAGAATGGAAATGGCTATAGTCAATACCTATTTCCAAAAGAGGGAGGAACATAGAGTGACCTATAAGAGTGGAGGAAGGAGTACACAGGTCGACTACATTCTGTGTAGAAGAGGAAACCTGAGGGAGATTGGAGACTGTAAGGTTGTGGCAGGGGAGAGCGTGGCCAGACAGCATCGGATGGTTGTGTGTAGAATGACTGTTGTTGTGAAGAAGAGAAAAAGAGTAAAACCAGAGAAGAAGACCAAATGGTGGAAGCTAAAGAAGGAAGAATGTTGTGAGAAATTCAGAGATGAGCTGTTAAAGGCTCTGGGTGGTAAGAAAGAGCTTCCAAGTGACTGGGCTACTACAGCAACAGTAATTAGAGAGACAGGTAGGAAGGTACTTGGTGTGTCATCTGGACAGAGAATGGATGATAAGGAAACCTGGTGGTGGAATAGTGAAGTGCAGGACGCTGTTCAAAGAAAGAGGTTAGCCAAGAAGAAATATGACAGTGAGAGGACTGAAGAGAGGAGACAGGAATATAAGGAGATGGGACATAGAGCAAAGAGGGAAGTAGCTAAGGCAAAGCAGAGGGCGTACAATGAGTTGTATGGGAGATTGGACACTAAAGAGGGTGAGAAGGACTTGTACCGATTGGCAAGACAGAGGGATCAGGCTGGAAAGGATGTGCAACAGGTTAGGCTTTTTAAATATAGGAATGGTAATGTTCTAACAAGTGAGGAGAGTGTGACAGGAAGATGGAAGGAGTACTGTACTATGAGGAGCTAATGAATGAAGAGAATGAAAGAGAAAGAAGAGTAGAGGTCATATAAACTGTGGACCAGGAAGTGGGGATGTTTAGTGAGGGTGAAGTCCGGATAGCTCTTAAAAGAACGAAGAAGGGGAAGGCAGTAGTACCTGATGACATACCAGTGGAGGTTTGGAAATGTCTTGGAGAGATGGCAGTGAGGTTTTTGACTCAAATATTCAATAATAATAATTATAATAATGAATTCAATTTATAACGCACTTTTCATTAATGAAAATCTCAAAGTGCTACAAGGAGCAACAGAATTAAATGTCAATAAAACAAATAATAAAACAATTAAAATCAATAACAGTATCAGCTAAGATCAAAAGTAGAATCATGAGGAGGTAGAGTATGCTCGGTTGAAAAGAAAGGTCTTCAAGCCGCTCTTAAAGTCAACCACAGACTGTGGGGCTCTTAGACAGTCAGGAAGAGAGTTCCACAGGCGGGGGGCAGCCACACTGAAAGCCCGGTCTCCCATGGTCCTTAATTTGGTTCTCGGAATGTGAAGGAGATTACTGTTCTGTGACCGCAGCGAACGGGTGGATGAGTATGGAATAAGAATATCCTTCAGATAATCTGGTGAAGTTCCATGTAAGCATTGATGTGTAATGAGAGCAGTTTTGTACTGAGTTCTGTGGCATATTTGAGAGTGAGAAAATGCCATAGGAATGGAGAAGAAGTGTGCTTGTGTCCATTTTTAAGAACAAGGTTGATGTACAGAGTTGTAGCAACTACAGAGGCATTAAGTTGATGAGCCACACAATGAAGATCTTGGAGAGAGTTGTGGAAGCAAGACTTAGAAAATAAGTGACTATCTGTGAGCAACAGTGTTGTTAAATGCCAAGAAAGAGCACCACATATGCCATATTTGCTTTGAGGATGCTGATGGAGAAGTACAGAGAGGGTCAGAAAGAACTCCATTGTGTCTTTGTGGATTTAGAAAAAGCATATGACAGGGTGTCGAGGGAGGAGGTGTGGTATTACATGAGGTAATCTGGAGTGGCAGAGAAGTATGTTAGACTGGTACAGGACATGTTTGAGGACAGCAGGACAGTGGTGATAAGTGCTGTAGGAGTGACATATAGCATCAAGGTGGAGGTGGGATTGTATCAAGGATCGGCTCTTTAAGATAAAACTATTCCTACAGAGGGTAAAAAAGAAAAATGCACCAATAAAAGTGAGGAGTTGGCATTTAAATTAGCAAAATGGAGTTTAGGTGTTCCAATAGAAACTCTTAACTACCGTATGTTGGTTTTCATTTTATCATTTATTTTAGTGCCATCTTACCTTTCAGAACATCATTTTATTATTATACTCTAGCTGAATTGTACACTTTAATAATTTTCATGCGCTTGTAGTGTCAGTTCTAAAACACAAGTTGACAGAAAGGATTAGGTTGAAAACTCTTTTTTTGGGGGGTTTTGTACTTTTCTTTTTATTTACACATTGAAAAATAAAAAAAGTAAGATGACTGTGCCAATTAACCATCTAACCTATAGTAAACTTTGTCTTTTCCATTTTTAGCATGTACGGTACTGTAATGACGTATCATTCCATTCATTTATCAGTTTGTTTAGTCAGTTTATCCTTGTGAGCCTATTCAGAGTCATGCAGATCTGATGTCCAGCTGATGTAGAGCAGGGGGGTGCACAGTTGATTCTCTTGTCTCTCTGTGTGGTCTTGTGATGTATTGACAACTTGTCCAGGTTGTACACCACCTCTTACCCATTGACTGTAGGTGATAAGTCAATGATGAGGGGCGGCCGTGGCGTAGTGGTAATGGCAGTCGTCCCCCGATCGGAAGGTTGGCGGTTCGAATCCCGGTTCCCCACACCATGTGTCGTTGTGTCCTTGGGCAAGACACTTAACCCCGAGTTGCTCCCGGTAGGACTGGAAAGCACCTTGCATGGTAGTCTGCCGCTACCGGTGTATGAATGTGTGTAGCATTCAATGTGTGTAGCACTTTGAGATTTTCACTAATGAAAAGTGCGTTATAAATTGAATTCATTATTATTATTATTATTATTATTATTATTATTATTATTAAGTCCCAGATTCTCACCAACCTGAAGTGAATACGGTGGGTATAACAAAGGAATGGATGGATGGATGGATGGATGGATAAAAAACATGAAATATGCTTTACAATAAGACATTAATGCATTCTCTACAAGTTTAACAATGACGTTGCTGAAACTGGTCAAATCAGACAGCGAAAGGACCTCCTGCGGTGTGTGAATGGCCTTGTCATATATTTATCACATATTGTTATTTCCTACAGTATTTTCCCTACTCATCCTTATCCATCGTTTTCCCTCCAGTCCTTCTTGTGCTTCCCCTTTTTTTCACAGTAGCTCTTCTTGCTGTTAGCACACTGTGAGTGTTTCCTTCAGGAAGGAGATTTTCATGTTCTGGACTCAGTCTGATATGGGGCATCTGATAACCCCTGCAATAAGTGCTACACTGCCAGCTGACATGAAACAGGTCATTTTGATCCTGTTTCCTTTGAGAACAGAAGACAACACTTTTTTTTTTAATTAACACTTTTACAGATTTTGTTTCATTGTACGACAAAGAATAACGTTAATGTGAAAACTGTTGTTCTGGGAGATTTTCATTCTCTAGCAATACTTCTCACCAGTGATTACATTTACAAAACCATTACTAGGTGTTGTTTGGCAATTGTAGTGCTAAGCTCAAACAAACCCAACAACACTGACATTTTATGTCACATATAGTTTTAGTGTATAGGAAATAGTGCAATAGTCAAAGTCAAAGTCAACTTTATTGTCAAAACTGCAATATGTACAGGACATTCACAGGATTGAAATTGCATTTCTCTCTGTCCCTCGGTGCAACAGTAAACATTTAAACACTAAAACACTAAAACATTTAATAAACATAAGCATAAAATGAAATAATAAAAGTGTAATACTGTCCTGAGTTTTTGCATAGTAGTTTTTGCATAGTAGTAGTATGAAAGTATGAAAAGTTACACCAACACTAAAACACTAAACATTTAATAAACATAAGCATAAAATGAAATAACAAAAGTGTAATACTGTCCTGAGTTTTTTGCATAGTAGTATAAAAGTGTAAAAAGTATATCTATAAAATAAAATGAAAGTTCTGGCATTGACATTTGTAATAGAGTGACAAAGCAGCATATGAAGTTTATGTACACAGTATATGTATGAGGTAGTTGATATTGGTATAGAGGTAAAGTGGCATATGCAATAAGGCTAGTAAAAATATATATATATATATATATATATATATATATATCAGCAGTAGTGTAGATATAAAAAGTAGTGTAAATGTAAACAGTAGTAATAAATGTAAACAGTAGTATTGAATGAAAACAGTAGTAATAAATGTAAACAGTGAATGTAAACAGTAGTATGACTATAGGCAGTAATGTAATGCAAACATTAGTGCGAATATAAGAAGTAGTGCAAACTGAATGAGCACATGACCGTGAGTTGAGTGAATAACCCGTTTTGATGACACAGAGTCCAGTGTTAAAATCTTTGTGTTGTGTGGTGGTGTGTGAAAGTTTTTTGTGATTAAGGCAGTACAAGTGGGAGGGAGGGCAGAGCAGGCAGAGAGTTTAGCATCCTGACTGCCTGATGAACAGAGCTGTCATTTAGTCTGCTGGTTCGAGCCTGGAGACTCCTCAGTCTCCTCCCTGAAGGTAACAGGCTGAAGCAGCTGTGTAGTGGGTGTGTGGGATCACCTGCCATGCAGAGTGCTTTCCGAGTGAGGCGGTTGCTCTGTAAGTCATGTAGTGAGGGGAAGGAGGTGTCGACAATCTTCTCAGCTGCTTTCACGATGCGCTGGAGGCTCTTTCGGCAGGATGCAGTACATGCAGTACAATACATGTCCTTATCTCACACAAACAAGCACACATGCTGGTCAGGCTTCACTAGTGTAAATGGTAAATGGAGCTTATTTATATAGCGCTTTCCAGCCCCCTATGTGGGGCCCCAAAGCGCTTTACAATACCAACCATCCACCCATTCATACACACATTCATACACCGGTAGCGGCAGACTGCCATGCAAGGCGCCATCCAGTCCTACCGGGAGCAACTCGGGGTTAAGTGTCTTGCCCAGGGACACAACGACACATGGTGTGGGGAACCGGGATTCGAACCTCCAACCTTCCGATCGGGGGACGACTGCCATTACCACTGCACCACGGCCACCCCTTAATAGGAAAAGAGCTTGCACATGGACTTTGAAGTTATCTGACATCATTACTATTCACAATCAATAGTGAGAAGACAAGTAGTGTCGCATTCCCAGAACAGCTTGTCCCTGTCCTTATAAATGTTGTGCACAAATTGGATGTGAGTGAGGCAAGCATGTTCACCTCTTGCCACTGCTATATTCACACAAACACACACACGCACACACACACACACACACACACACACACACACATACACACACACTTCTTCCTGGTAATTAGAGGGCGTCTGCTTTCTATCAGGGTGTCCTCAGCCGAAAAACCCATGAGGCCTCTCTTTTGGTGAATTCAAAAACTCTCTTTTGGTGGGAATCTGGTCGTCTTTCACTCTACAACTCGCCAGCAGATTAAAAGAAAAATAAAACCTGAGGAAGGCATTAGAACTCAACCTCTGATACTGTCTTCCAGTCTTTCTTTTCTGTCTCAATCATCAGTTTTCCTGTCCTCTCTTCTCTTTTATCTGACTATAGGAAGTCAATGGCATTAATTGGCTCACTAAGTCATCGCTACATTGATTGCAGTCACTAATAAAGAGTTATTGATTGGCACTTTGTTTAATACTAGCCCATGCACTGAGAGCTGTCCTCTGCTGCTCTCGTGACAGCAACACTTTTCTGTTTGCTCGTCTTTTAATGCTACAAATTATGTAAGACAACAAATACTTTTTCTACTGATGTGTTATTGACTCACCAGTTTACAAATGGATACTAAAATAAGTTAACAAGCATCTGCTTATGCATCGCTTAACTAGATTTTTGTGGTATTTTACATAATTTAAATTCCACTTCAGATAAGTATAACACTATCTTCAATCAGAATCAGAATAAACTTTATTGTCATTGCACCAAGGTACAGCGAGAACATGTACGTACAAATAAATGAATAAATAAACATTTTAACAAAACGCTCACGGATTCTGCTTGTTACTAGAGGACTAATCCAAAACTTTGTGCCCCTTAATATGTACAAAGGTGCACAAAGGTGTGAGGTTGCCATTGCTAAAAATCTAAAAGTTATGCACCATAACTCCTGTTCCCTGAAGGAAGGGAACGAGGTGCAACACTAGCTGTGTTTCCATCCATTTTCATTTTGAATTTTGAGCTTATTTTTGAAATCTCGCAAATATGTAAATACAAATTAATGCGAAGCAGAAGTGTTTCCATCTACTGGCTTGAAGCGCTTCTACCAAGCCACGCACAGCGTCATTACGTCAGACGTCAGCGTCATTACGTCAGACGTCAGCACTGCGCATGTCTACAGTAAACAGGAAGTAGCGGTTGAAAACAGAACCCGGCCACACATCTCGTCAAAATGCAGAGAATATTTCAGGTACGTGTTGCTATCGGGCAAGTTGTATTTATTCTGTCATGCAAACTAGTTTTAGCGATGTTACATGTTGTCCGGAGCGGAAACAGCTGAACGTCACGTGACGTGAATGTTCGCTACGGCAGAACTGTGTCGGAAAATCTGTTTCCATCTGTCGTTTTGCGCATCTGCTCATTTTCGAAGCTCCCAAAAACCACCTCAAGCGAGCGTATAAACTTTTTGGCGAATTTGAGGAAGTAACTACGCATTTTGCCGTTTCCATTAAGCTTTTCTGCTGCGATACTTCAAAATGCGCAGCTAGAAACCTTGATGGAAACACGGCTACTATTGCTATGGGAAATTGCGCCCCTGCACGATTACCTGAAGGAATACATTCACGCCTTTACGGCAGGGGGCGTCAGCGTCACCCCAGAGACCCCACCTTCTGGGTACATAAGATGCGGACGCCCATCCTACGTCCTCCAAAATGCACTTCACCAAGCTTTCAGCATTGAAAAGGGCCAGCTGTGTTGCACCTCGTTCCCTCCCTTCAGGGAACATGAGTTATGGTTCATAACTTTCTGTTCCATTATCAGTCACTCATTCGGTGCAACACTATTGCTATGGGAACGTAATTCATTCACGCCCTTGAAATGATCAGTAAAATGCATGCTTGTGTGAACATCTGCCTTTATACATTAGGCATCACTTGGCTGCTCTCTACTGTGTGTTAGAGAGGACAGCCTGAGTGACATCACACGCAGTAACCTCCAAACTGTAATGTTTTGCAAACGTGTTCGTTGAGCTCCAGTTCGCAGCCGCGCAGATGTCTGCAACTGACACGCCCTTGAACAGTGACCACGAGGTGGCCAAGCCTCGGGTAGAATGGGCAAGTACCCCAGAGGGCACCTATTGACCCTTACTACTGTACGCTCTCTTAATGGCCTCAATTACCCATTGGGAGAGGCGTTGCTTTGACAGTGCCCTGCCAGTAGCAGGGGCTGCAAAACACACGAACAGCTGGTTTGTTTTCCTCCAATCAGCTGTTTTCTTAATGTAAGCACTTAAGGCCCTAACAGGGCAGAGTGCCCGCAGTTTCCTCTGTTCCTGAGTGAGGACAGGAGCAGGAGGAAAAGAAGAGAGCTCAAAGTCCAAACTTCTGGGATTCAAAGTCAAGACCTTTGGGACGTATGCAGGGTTAGGCCTTAGGGTGACCTTTGACCCGTCATGGGTAAACTTTGTACATAGTGGGTACACAGACAGAGCATGGAGGTCACCCACACGTTTCGCTGAGCACAGAGCCAGGAGTAAAGCAGTCTTATAAGATAACAAATCTATCTTTGTATCGCTTAAGGGTTCAAATTTGGGCAGCACGGTGGCACAACTGGTAGAGCTGCTGCCTCTCAGCGAGAAGGTTGCCGGTTCAAATCCCGGTCCGGGGCCTTTCTGGGTGGAGTTTGCATGTTCTCCCCGTGCATGCGTGGGTTTCCTCCGGGTACTCCGGTTTCCTCCCACAGACCAAAAAACATGCTTGTTAGGCTGATTGGTGACTCTAAATTGACCCTAGGTGTGAGTGTGAGAGTGGATGGTTGTTTGGTGTGAGTGAGACAGGTCCCTCTTGTAAATGAGTCCCCGTGACTCAACGAGGCTAGCCTGTATAAATAAAGGTTGAATGAATGAAAAAAAAAAATTGGGGCTCACAGAGGACCAATTGAAGATCCCACTCAGGGGTCAAAGTCCTGCTGGGGGGTCTCTTCCTCAGTACGCCCTTCATGAACCTTATCATGAGAGGGTATGCGCCGGGCGTCTTGTCCCCACCCCCCCAGCCCTCATTCATGCAGAGATGGCTGACAGAAACACCTTAATTGTAGAAAAGGAGCAGCCTTTCTCTAGCAAGTCCTGTAGAAAGGTAAGAAGCTGGACAAGGTCACAGGAATAAGGAACAATATTCCTTTCCATGCACCAAGCTTCAAAAACACACCATTTACGAGCATAGAGAGTCTGTGTCGAAACAGCTCTTGCCCCTTGTATGGTATTTACCACATTGCTGGGGAGGCCTAAGGCCATCAGTTTGTCCCGTTCAGAAGCCAAGCTATAGGTTGCCACAGTCCTGGGCATGAGCGGAGAGGCTGTTCTTGTTGGTGATGCAGCAGGTCCCTGCAAAGGGGCAGATGCCCACGTTCCTGGAGTAAGCCCACCTCCAAGGGCCCTGGGCCCCGTGACCCCTTGGGGGCCAGTTATATTAGGGAGGGGGCCTTCCTGTAAATGTGCCCCCACGCCACCCGGACCGGGAGTGATGGGGGACAGGAGCAACGCACCGTCCCTGTTGGATAAACGTGAGCCAGAATGTTTGCTTTTTCTCCTCTTAGGGAGAGACACGGGGCGGAGGGGGTGCCTGTTTTGTATGCGAGCAGACCTCCTGACTCCAGTCCGTTCCATGACCGGGTCTGGTTCATGAGCCTCTGGCCCCCCCATTACTCTGGGGCTTGGCAAAACCCCAGGGGGTTGTGTTACCCCTGGTGAGGGGATGTCATTTAAAGGCAGAGCTGACTCGGTACAACAAGCACTGTCACATGCTGCAGATGCACTGTTTGTGCATGGTCTGCTGTCCGTGTAAGATGGAAAGTTAGTTTCAGCGCAAGGGTGTAAAGCTGCACTAAAAAACTTTTTCTGCTGATCACCTATAAGTCTGTCTGAGGGCATTAAGTCCAGTCCCTTTTGGGGATGAAGGGGATCCTGGTCCTGCCCCGGTGCATTCCCTGCTTTGTAACGTTTGTTTACAAAAACAGCAGCGTCATTGTTGTTTCCTTCATCAGAATGTGAGTCTGGCACGGCTCTGTGGGCCTTTGCTGTGGCCCCCCATAACTCATTGCTGACATCCGTTGAAAAACGACTGGTGGCCATAACAGAAAGTTGCCATGGTTACCAAGTTCTCTCAGCATGCCCTCCTGGCATGCGGACGTGCTGCAGACTTGATGAATTAGTGTATTGTCGGCCCTGTGTGTTCCGACAGGATGGGGGTTAAAAGACGTGACCCACCCTCACCTGGCCCCGTGGGTGCCGTGTACCTGTTTGCAGATGCCTCTAGGTCTGTCTGCTGCAGAACGCCTCAAGGCCACCTGCAGGGGTTTATTGTCTGAGCTAATACCCCATGAGCCGTGAGGGGGAGGGGGACCACCCTCCTCCCTTTATAGCAGGGGTGTCAAAGTCAAATACACCGAGGGCCAAAAAAACAAATTTGCTACAAGCCAAGGGCCGGACTGGTTCAATGTTTATTATAAGGAGGTGATATAAGTTTTTTTTCTTCTTTCTGCACTCTTTTCATTCAATGTTTTTTTTTGATGAATTTGTTTTATTTTGTCTCTTTTAAATGAATGAATAAATGAATTAAATAAAATATTAAATAAAGCCTCAATAAACACTTATGATCAATAATTCATGTGAATAATGCAGAATACCATCCTGATTTATGATCAATAATCCAGGTGAATAATGCAGAATTATAAACGCTTCTTTCATAACTTCTCCATCACTGAAAGACTTCTTATGTTGAG
>JBBPBX010006282.1:0-32047 GCA_038048925.1 Garcialebias charrua
TAAATGGCTAAATTCGACGGACGTGTTTGGATCTTTCTCCATTGTATTAAATGTGCCGTTGGAGAAGAGCTCTGTGTCTGACGTCACAATCACGTGACCGGAAAAACCCGAATTTACCGTGTAACAAAACGGCGCTAATTTTAAACTATTTTGGAGAGGAATTTTCATTAATTTCACATTGTTTTAGCAAAAACGATCAGAGGTCAATCTTAATATATATATATATGTTGTGCCATTTTATGGAAAGTTAAAAGATGATGTCAGTGGAGCTTTAAAATGTCCAAAGAAAGCTCAGAGTTTCTTCTTTACAAAGATGTACTGCAAGCTAAGCTCAAAATATTCAGAAACATTCCTATCAGCTGAACCATTCATGCATTTGCTCTTTTTTTCTAGTCCCAAGCTGGGGACTTCGTCACAAGTGCTGAACTCTCCGAGGATGGGAAAATGTTTCTTCTTTCAATGTATTTGACTCAGTTATGGTTTTTAGCCTAAAATGAAGATAATTTCTTTGTTCTTTGTCTTCTGGTGGGTCTGGGTGGGTCTGTGCGGTTTAGGGGGATGCAGTATTTTGGGGGAGTCTGAGGGGTCTGTTGATACCTGTGGGGTTGTCTGCAGGTGCCTGTGCATATTCACGAATTAAGGCTTCCATCTCATCTCCAGGAGCTTTTTAAATATTATTGACTCTTTTAATTTTGTGCAGTCCGTGTCCACCTCTACACATATTCTCAAACACACGTTGGACTTGGTCTTGTCTCACGGTCTGGAGGTCTCCAATTTAGAGATATGCGACGCTGTGTTTTCGGATCATAAGCCGGTCAATTTTGACATTCCAACGCACTGTCCAGTTCAAGTGCGCACTCCTCCTGAGCGTTGTCACATGTTCAACTCCTCCTCTCCAGCCCTGTTCTCCTCCACGTTTCTTGGTCTCTGCGAGGAGAACTCTGAAGACTCTCTTTAAGTATTGATGAACTGGTTTCCAACTTCCACTCTGTTTGTTCACAAACACTGGACACGATCGCTCCTTTGAAGAGCCGGCGCACCAGACCTGCTCCCGAGCCCTGGCTGAGTGACGTCACGCGTGCGGCCAGGCGCGAGTGCAGAAAAGCAGAGCGCAGGTGGAAAAATAACAAGCAGCTGCATGTTTCTTTTGATATTTTCAAAGAGAGCCTGTTACATTATCAAAACACTGTAAAAGCAGAGAAGAACAAATATCTCTCAGGCATTATTTATTCTAACTGTAACAACCCCAGAGTTCTGTTCAAAACCATAGACCTTGTTCTCAATGCTCCTAAATCTGTTGATTTTGACGCCTCTAGTGAAGTAAGTTTCCTTCACTTCTTCACTGATAAGATTGTGTCAACCAGAGCTTGTTTTTCTCAGCCTTCATATGACCCCTCCATTCCTGTACACTGCTCATCTTTGTTTGATCAGTTTGAGCCTGTGTCCTTCACTTTTCTAGAGGACATAGTTGGTCATTTGAGGCCCTCTGGTTCCCCTGCAGACTCCATCCCACCTAGTTTGTTTAAGGAGGTATTTTATACAATAGGACCAAGTGTACTCCAGATTATTAATACCAGTCTTTCCTCTGGTATGGTACCAGAGATTTTTAAACATGCATTTGTACGCCCTCTACTAAAAAAAAGAGGCCTTGACCCCTCTCTCTGCTCTAACTTCAGACCCCTTTCTAATCTCCCCTTTATTTCTAAACTGTTAGAGAAGGTTGTTTGCAACCAGCTGGTACCATTCTTAGAGGAAAATGGCATCACTGAGCCGTTTCAGTCTGGATTTAAAGCCCGCCACAGTACAGAGAGTGCACTTCTGAGGGTTTCAAATGACATTTTTCTTTTAACAGATTCAGGAAAGTGTGTTGTTTTATTGCTTTTAGATTTGTCTGCTACATTTGACACTGTTGACCACAGGGTTTTAATATCTCGTCTTGAGCACTGTGTGGGCATCAGGGGTGTCGCCCTCAATTGGTTTAGGTCCTATTTAACCAATAGGAGTTTTTGTGTAAAAATTAACAATTTTATGTCTTCCACTGCTCCTCTTCCACATGACGTACCCCAGGGCTCTATCCTTGGCCCTCTTTTATTTGCTCTTTATTTACTCCCTCTCGGCTCAATTTTTAGCAAACATGGGATAGCTTTTCATTTTTTGCTGATGATTGCCAGATCTATCTTCCCCTGGCACAAATCAATACACACCAGCAACTCACACACTGCCTTAACGATGTTAAGGCATGGTTTTCTCTAAACTTCCTCAGTCTAAACGAGAACAAGACTGAAGTCATGATGTTTAGACTGAGTTGTTGTCCTTCTTCCAGCATAGACCTTGGCTCACTGTCTTTTTATCTCACGGACTGTGTCACCAATCTGGGGGTGAAGTTTGAGTCTGATTTTAAATTTGATAAACAGATCAGCAGTGTTGTTCAGAAAAGTTTTTATCACTATTGACTTAGAAAAATTAATACATGCTTTTATTACATCTCGTCTTGATTACTGTAATGCACTGTATGTAGGCATCAGCCAGACCTCTCTCGCCCGTCTGCAGCTCGTGCAGAATTCTGCTACGCGCCTCTTAACCCAGACCCGTAGGCGCGAGCATATCACTCCCATCCTGGCGTCCCTTCACTGGCTCCCTGTGCACTACAGAATTCATTTTAAACTTTTGCTGTTTGTTTTTAAATGCCTGAACAACCTTGCCCAACTATATTTGTCTGAGCTGCTTCAGCCCTACTGCCCTCCTCGATCTCTAAGATCAGCTGATCAGTTGCTGCTGACAGTGCCTAAAACTAGGCTGAAGCTCAGAGGTGACAGAGCGTTTTCTGTCGCTGCTCCCAGGCTGTGGAACAACTTACCCTCGAGTGTCAGACAGGCCTCCTCTCTTCCTGTTTTTAAATCCCTTTTAAAAACACACTTTCACTCTTTGGCTTTTAAAACATGATCTTATTTTTATGGCATTTTAATACACCTGCAGAAAGACTGGTACATGTATTTTTTATTTTTTGTATGTTTTGTATTTTTATCGTTTTAATTGACTTGTCTTTTATGTTACTGTACAGCACTTTAGTTAACCTTATGGTTTTTGAAATGTGCTTTACAAATAAAGTTGATTGATTGATTGATTCATCAAGATCAACGCCCGGAAAGCTTCTGGTCCTGACAACATACCTGGTCGTGTGCTGACGGACTGTGCAGGAGAACTCGCAGCGGTCTTCACGGACATCTTTAACATCTCACTGAGTCAGGCCATCGTCCCCACCTGTTTCAAAGCCACCACCATCATCCCAGTCCCAAAGAAGGCAACACCCTCCTGCCTCATTGACTATCGTCCAGTAGCACTCACCCCCATCCTGATTAATTCAATCAAATATTTTGAAACTAAAGGATCTGGTTGATTTAAAAATGTTATTGATTATGTTTAAAGCTAGAAAGAGATCATTGCCATTTAATTTACAAAATTTCTTTGTCTTAAGCTCTTGTGATAGAACTAACAGAAGGAAGTATGATTTCAAAAGTAAAACTGTGCGTACTACTTTAAAAAAATGTGCATTTTGGTGCATGGAGTAAAACTATGGAACAGTTTGGATGAGGAGTTTAAAAAATGCTCTACAATAAACCAATTCAAAACACTTTATAAAAAAAGAATGATTAACTCTTATACACCTTTGAGTTGTTAATGGGAAGAGTGGTATATTGTTATGCATGTTATTGTTGATATATTGTTTGCATCTTGTTTTGTTAATTTAATGTATACGGCCATGACATTTTTGTAATTGAGAAAGGGGGCAGGTCTATACAAGATTTTCTTCTTCCTGCTCCCTCTTCACTCGTGTAAATTTATGTTGTCAGAGAATGTTTTTGTAAACTGATGATTTTTTAATCGAGTGAATAAATTGATTGATTGATCATCCCAATTTTGTTGATCTAAATCATCTTCATGGGCTCGTTACCTGTGGGAGGGGCCAAAGGGGTCAGGTGCACTGTGGAATGGGTGATGGGCAGGGACCCTGATGGTCTGATCCTCGGCTACAGCATCTGACTACTGGGACATGGAATGTCACCTCTCTGGTGGTGGGGAAGGTGACTTGCCCCTTGTCCCCTTTGCTTTTCAACCTAGCTATGGATCCCCTTATCCATAGACTTGAACGAATGGCCAGATTCGGGTTAAGATGGGGAGATCACTCGATCTCCACGTTGTCATTCGCTGATGATTTGGTTCGGGTGTCAGGGTTGGTGGAGGCAATGAATGGGAGTCTCAGGATCTTGGAGGAATTTTCCCAACTGACGGGGCTGAGCATTCAGCCCAAGAAGTGTCACAGGTTTTACTTGGACAAGGGCGTGGATATGATGCGCCAAGTGTTCTCTATAGGTGAAAGATCTGGACTGCAGGCTGGACATTTCAGTACCGGATCCTTCTCCTACGCAGCCATGATGTTGTGATTGCTGCAGAATGTGGTCTGGCATTATCTTGTTGAAAAATGCAGGGTCTTCCCTGAAAGAGATGACGTCTAGATGGAGCATATGTTGTTCTAGAACCTGAACATAGTTCTCTGCATTAATGGTGCCTTTCCAGACATGCAAGCTGCCCATGCCACAAGCGCTCATGCAACCCCATACCATCAGTGATGCAGGCTTCTGAACGGAGCGTTGATAACAACTTGGGCTATCCTTGTCCTCTCTGGTCCGGATGACATGGCGTCCCAGTGTTCCATAAAGAACTTCAAATCGTGACTCATCTAACCACAGAACAGTCTTCCATTTTGCTACACTCTGTAAGGATGTGGCTCCCTCTGGTGGTCGTCTCCTTGTCTTGCATGTTGTCTGTCTCAGGTGTGTATGATTTAGGTAATTAGTCTGTGTATATAAGTTTGCATTTGTGTGCATGTCTTTGTCGGGCCATTCATCTTCCTACCCTGGTGTGTCGTGTTCTTTGCAGCTCCTTGGTTTTTGTGAGTACAACTCCTCGTGTTGAAGTTTTTGTATTAAGCCACAGTTGAGCTTTTGAGTTTTTGTTATTAAAGTATTTTTGACTTTTTCCTCGTGTCTCTGAGTGTCCGTCTGCACTAATGGACTCACCCTCTCCCAAACCACGCTGGACCATAACAGTAATGGCCCGGCCATAAACAGTGAGTCCAGCGGGCGGAACTTCCAGAGGCAGAAGGTGACGGTTTCCACTCGAAGGGAGCAGCCGTCACAAACGTGGTCCCTGCAGTTGCAGTCCCTGCGGCCGCTCTTATGCCTGCTGCAGTCTCCGTAGTTTTTCAACCTTCTGCAGTCTCTGTTTCATCAGTACATGGATCACACCCAGTTCAGACTTTATTTTTCTCACCTGCCCGTTCTGTTTTTTCCTCGCCGTCTGGTGCCGGAGTGCGCCGCTGAGGTTTCGCCGTCTGCAGAGGTCCTGCGCCGCTGTTCGCCTCTTCGCCTTCCAGGGGGTCCCCGCGCCGAGGATGACGCCTCTACTGTTCTTCGGAGGGTCTCCGCGCTGGGGACGCCTCTGCTTCGTGGGTGCTCGCGCCGCTGATGCCTCGGCGTCTACAGGGGGTTCACGCGCTGACGACGCCTCTACTCTCTTCGGAGGGTCCTCACGCCGCTGAAGCCTCGACGTCTGCAGGGGTTTCCCGCGCCAGGTGACGCCTCTACTGTCTTCGGAGGGTCCTCGCGCCGGTGACATCACTGCTGCAGAGGGTCCTCGCTCTTCCGACGCCTCCGTATCGATGGAGGGTCCCCACATCGATGACGTCTCCACGTCCGATGACGTCACTACGTCCAATGTCCGATGACGTCACTACGTCCGTTGACGTTTCTACATTTTGACGCTTATTAGTTTTCTGGGTTTGGTACTTTGTTTAAGTCTGGTTTTTGTATGTTTTTGCTTTGTGTTTAGCTTTTTGTCCCTTGTCCTGTTCCCCTGTCCCTGTGTTCTCCTTCGTGCCCGCCCTGGTTGTTGGGGGTGTTCCTTGGGGACGCCTGGGGGCGTCTTTGAGGGGGAGGTACTGTAAGGATGTGGCTCCCTCTGGTGGTCGTCTCCTTGTCTTGCATGTTGTCTGTCTCAGGTGTGTATGATTTAGGTAATTAGTCTGTGTATATAAGTTTGCATTTGTGTGCATGTCTTTGTCGGGCCATTCATCTTCCTACCCTGGTGTGTCGTGTTCTTTGCAGCTCCTTGGTTTTTGTGAGTACAACTCCTCGTGTTGAAGTTTTTGTATTAAGCCACAGTTGAGCTTTTGAGTTTTTGTTATTAAAGTATTTTTGACTTTTTCCTCGTGTCTCTGAGTGTCCGTCTGCACCAATGGACTCACCCTCCATGGGCGTAGCCAGGGGGGGTTCGCCCGGTTCGAACGAACCGCCCACTTTGCCTATGAAGTCCCGTCTACAACTCCCGCGAGACTGTGAGGGGAAGACAACGTTCACTCTGTCCTGGCTTGGAAGGCAACACGGTGGATTCAAACGGTAAAATTACATTGTGGTTTTTGATTCAACTGTTCATTTGTGTATTTTAAGTAGTACTGTTTGATGTTAGAGAGATTAGAAGTGGGTCACGTTTTTATAAGATATGGATAATGCTAAAACATGCTAAAGCTAAGCTAAGTAGCAACGATTTTCGCCACGTTTTTTTTCCTTGTTTTTGGCTATTTCCGCCATGTTGGGAACAGTAATTTATCTGAAATTAGTACCAGTACGGCCCCATTCTATCCCTAAAGCTAAGTTTACAGTGATAGGACAGATAGTTACTCACAGGAAGCCTGAAACTGAGCGTCCATGTTTTTCTAAACAAAAGCTACAGGCCTCAGGCCTAGTTTGGACAGGATACAAACAATAACTTAGCAGTGTTGAATATACTGTAATATAGCCTATTTGGTGAAAAATAAATGTTTGGATAAATTTTCAAAAGAACAAACATTCAGAAAAACTGTTTTTGTACGTAAGACAAGTAAAAAAAACGTTTTCAAATAGAAACCCAAAATGTCTTAGCAGATCTTACTAAATTGTTTACTACATACTTAATATTATGTTAAACTGTTTTTCAGGTTTCTGTGCTGGATACCAACATGGGTAGGTGCAAGCAGAAGGACAGAGAGGAAAAGAGCAGCGCTTCAATGTACAACTTTGTTTCAAAGAAACAGAGTTCCAGGTAAAATAAATAAATAAAACAGATCTTCTTGTAAAATAGATTTTGTCAATAATATGTCTTAGAATGATTTCAGGAACAAATGTTTTCTTATTTAGAATGTATTTCTGTAAATTCTTTTAGCTAAATATTAAATCTTTTGATATGATTATTTAAATGCTAAAAGTGTCTAAAAAATATTCTAAAATCTCTTATTCACGTGTCATATCTTAGATGAAGACCGTGCAAGTTTGGTGTGTACCAGTGCTTCGAATGATGAAGATGGCTGCCCCTGAAGTAAGTTATTTTGAAGTTAAGCACCTGAGAAGCCCATTTTAGAAATTGAATGTTACAACATTACTATACAGAACATTTTGTTTTAATAATTGTTCTGCTAGGTACGGCAGAGTGCCTGGGTCACAGAGGCCGAACACCCCTGCAGGTTCCATTAAAGAGTGTGACCGAGACCTTTACCCCAACTTGCACGTCCTACTTCAACTGGCCTACACACTGCCTGTGACCTGCGAATGTGAGCGCAGTGCCCTTCGTCGCTTGAACAGCTACATGCGGGCATCAATGACGAAGGAGCGTCTCTCACTGGCACTACTTCACATTCACTACAGCAAACACATTGACCTTGAGAGCGTTGTTGATGTGTTTGCAAACAAACACTCAAGGAGGATGGAGCTGGACTCACTTGTCTATCCAGAGACATAAGTCAAGTCAAGTCAAATTTATTTATATAGCACAGTTAGAACAGATAAACTGTTATCAAGGTGCTTCACACACACACACAACATAAAAGAGGCTCAAAAAATTTACAGAACAGTATCACACATCAATACAGTAGTAGCAATTCTGATATTAACAGCAGTAAAGTATAATAAAAATGTATAAGAACAATATTAAAATGAAAACAGTAAAAATATATACACTACGTCAGCTCACACAGTATGATGTTGGACAGAACTGTCTTATGCAATGTAAATAAAGGTTTTGCAAAACTACATTTGTCTTGAGAAATTTTAATGTTACTCTAGGGGTCTGCAACCTTTTCGATACAAAGAGCCATTTCTGCTCCTTTATTCACTAAATTAAACGTGTCCGGAGCCACAACACCTGCTGCAACTGGGATTCTCAACTGGTGGCCCACGGACCACTTTAAGTTTGTTAGAGGACATTTTTCTGGCCAGCAGGAATGATTTATAAAACTAAAAATGTCTAATGATTTTTTAACATTTACTGATATTTTTACATTTTAAGATAAAATAAAAGACAAGATTCTTGTAAAGAAGGAAAAATTAATATAGTTTTGCCCAGTTTCTAAAAACTAAAACAAACAATGCAGGCCTATGTGATTTTTTTTTTTTTACTAGAAAAATTAAGTATCCTACTTAAAAGAAATAAAGCATAAAGTGAAAGTATGTTAACTCCTTGTAATGTAGGAAAACTGCTAAAACTAACCCTTCCAGTTATAAGAACCAATAAAATTCAGTTTTGGTCAAAGCTTGAAAGAGCTGCTGCAGAGGGACCCTGAGCTGCAGGTTGCAGACCCCTGGTCAATTGTTTTTGTGTACATGTGAATTGTATTGTTGTATTTTTCAATTTATTAATTTCATTCATAAAAAAACAATGTCTAACCACAAAGCAAAGTAAAAAGATTATTTATTTTTGCAATTGAAGTTATATTATTTGTTGTGGGGTTAGTTTGCATTTATGTTAAGGAGTGGTACTGTGCCTTTAAGAGGATGACGTCATTCGTTCTTCTTCGGTGGTATTTTTTTTCTGTGTATGTTCGGGTGGGACTCGGAGTACCGTGTCTCTGGGATGAGTTCTGAATAGAAGACTGGACACACATCCCCTCTCAGTGTGTTGCTCTTTCTCCACTAACAAAAACCACCTATTTGGTAAGATTTACCTCACACAGCATTGTTTTAACTAGCTAGCTAATTAGCTTGTTTACACGTTTGAAGTAACGTGTACCACCGCCAATGAACCAATCAGAGGTCCATTTTTTCTTCAAACGAACCGCCCCTCATAAAATCCTGGCTACGCCACTGCCCTCTCCCACACCACACTGGATCATAACAAAATCACATTTCGGTTCGGTTCAATTACAAGGAGGGTTCGGTTCGGTTAATTGTCGGTACAAAAAAAAGACAACATAAAGACCTACAAAATGTTTATTTTGAAAATATGCCAAAAAATACATTTGTATTGTATTGTAGTAATAAATAAAAGTGACCCATTTGGATGATATTTTAAATAAACAGCACTCTACAATAAATAAACTATATGAACAATAATAAAAATCTTAATAAATACAATAACAGTCAGAACCAGAACAATAAGCAGCAACAGACTGTTTACAATCTAACTAATCAAGTTTTTGTCCAGTAGCAGCAGTGTGGCAGTATTTGTCCTCATTACTGTACTCACAACTTCTTCTTGGACCTGTTCCTCCAGGACAGGTCCTGGAAAAGTTCAGAGTTCAGTTCAGTCATCACACACTTCTTAGCTGCAGGTGGATTTCCCTGAAGTGGAAGTAGAGAGCAGCTACCTCTGTCACAGACTGGAAATAAAAAACAAAAGAGGTTAAAAAAACAAGTTAATAAGATTATGATTAAAAAAAAGATTATTTAGATAATAATAATAAAAGAACAATACCTCTTGAACGGTTGAATCTCTCACTCTTCATCATCAGGGCAGGGCTTTAATCTGGTCCAGGGCTTGTTGACAACATCAGTTAGTTTTTTCATAAAGAGCTGGGGCCTCATGTATCAACGTGCGTACGCACAAAAACCTTGCGTACGCCATTTTCCACGCAAAACTTTGTATGTATCAAAACAGAACTGAACGTGGAAATGTGCGCAGCCCCACGCCAACTCCAGGGCTAGCGAATGCACGTTTCTGTGGTTTTGGTTCCTTTGGCGACACTTAGAGGTGATTCTGAAAAACTGTTCATGGTGTGAAAATGTTTATTGTTCACACCAGATACACATGATTAACAATTATTACATCCAAATGGACACAGTTAAATAAAGGACGCACAAAGTTGTGCCAAAAATATATTTAAAGGACAACACCCACCGTGACAGTAACAATTCACCATATTGGAGAATTACTGTAGTATTTTATGAATTTTATTTTCATTTTTGCATTTGGGCCAGGCGAGGGTTAAAAAAAAAAAAAAAAAACCCACTCCCGAATGAATCCGGAAACCTGGCCGAAAAGTCCCGAAGGGTCATGCCTTTCGTTACATTGATCTCCACCCAGAAAGCAAGGCAGAAGGTAGGAGTGAGTTTCCATGGAGGTTTATGAGAGTGAGAGTAAAACTGCATATTTCCTGGTGCATTTTTGTGTACAACTGGACCAGTGGTCTGCTTTTATTTATTATTTATTTTATAGACCTTTTTAATAAGATATAACACCGCTGCGACTGTTGCTGGCTGCTCTCCTCTCCTCTGCCCAGAGAGGAGCGAGCCGCGCGGCTTCTCCCTGGCTCCCCGTTCCGCTGCGGGTCAGCTTTGAAGTTCGTGCTGGGGCTCGGTTCTGTCCAGCCTTGTTGCTGGAGCACGGGGAAGCACAGAGAGCACGGGGAAGCCCGCGCGCGATGGTACATCCAGACCGACAGAGCTCCGCGCTGCGGCTGCCTTTCTACTCCCGACCTGTCTGGTCAGGGGAGAGAATAAAAAGGCGATGCGGAAATGAATGAATTTGTCGCGATCAAGCGAATTAAACTAGTATGTCTACGTGGATGCTGCTCAGAATATGACAGACATCAGTGAGCAACCGCTTCTCTTTTTTTTTTCCTCTCTTAGAGCAGCGGTCATGGAAGTTGATGAAGGCTTATTAAAACTCCGCCTGTAACTCCAAGGCGGAATCTTTAGTGATGTGAATGCCCATATTTGGAGAGGGGCAGATCTTCCCGGAGCTTCTGCTAAAATCTGCTATAAATCATGAAATAACACATTTTGCATTATTTCTCTACAATATAAATAAACGCTCCTGTATTATTTTTAAATAAACTAATAAATATTAATGGCGATGCAATTTGAAAACATGGTGGGTCATGGACTTTAACAGGAACGGATTCAGCCTTATTGGAAGATATAATAAATAGTGTAACACGCAAAGCATTTATTTATAAACAGATAGAATATTCTGATCTATGATATGGCTTATCAGCCGTTTTCAGGAATAATCCTTTTTCAGTTTGGCACTGCTGCGCTCTGGAGCGCAACACAGGAACCGTGCATCACGCGTGCACGTGCAGAAGCAGCGATCAAACTGGGGTTCCACAGGAGCTTTCCAGAGGGAGCTGGCAGACCGATCGGGGCTGTCCAGTCCACACAAAGCCGGATCATATCCAATGGAATGGTCTCATCCATATGATTCTAAAGGCTGAGTTATGGTCGCGCTTTTTTTTGGCAGCAGTCATTGAGGCAGAAGGTGTTGACACATAGGTGATGGATAGAGGCAGCAGGCAGGAGGCAGTATGACAGAGGCAGGACAGAGAGGACACACATCCATCCAGGCAGGACAGAGTGGACAGACGTCCATCCATGAGGAAAGTGCACAAGGTGATCTGTCTAGAAATTAACAAAACATGAACATGTGCAGATACAGCTGGACAATGACCTGCAAAGAAAACATGAAAAACAGACAGAGAACAACTTCTACTCACTGCTGATGTTCATAAACAGGTGACAGAGGAGACAAGCTAGGGTAGCAGGCAGGAGACAAGACAACAGAGGCAGGACAGAGAGACAAGAGCAGCAGGTGGTTCTTTTGAAACCCACACACAGACGTCAACATCTGCAGATAAGAAAACACAGACAAGAACAACTACTCCTTACCTGTGTGGTGCATTTGTGGAGCTGGATGAGGTACAGTAGGCTGGTCCATGAGGCAAGAAAAGCAGGTGGTTCTGTTGAAACCCACACACAGACGTCAACATCTGCAGAAATGAAAACACAGACAAGAACAACTTCTCCTTACCTGTGTGGTGTGGTGAAGAGTTGTGGAGATGGAGGAGATACAGGAGGCTGGACCATGAGTAGAAAGCAGCAGGTTGGTTCTGTTTAAACCCACACACAGACGTCAACATCTGCAGAAATGAAAACATACACAAGAACAACTTCTCCTTACCTGTGTGGTGTGGTACACATGTGTGGATGGACCAGGGGGGACGTGACGCTTTGGAGGCTGTTGAGAGAGAGGTGATGATTACAGTAGATGTAGCATAAAACAACAAAGAATAGCCGTACCTTTCCGACGATGCTGTGCTGGTATGTGAAGGTGGGCAGGTCAGTGATGGGATGGTGGAGCTGGTGGAGCTGGTTGAGAGGAGGAGGGGGAGGAGGAGGAGGAGCAGCAGGCTGTGAACATAAGCAGATACAATTTGATTAACAGATTAAATTAATGTGTGTAACATGACACAACTCATAAAAATAAAAATAACATTTCATTACAGTACTGTACCTGGAGGGAGGGAGCGGGGGAGGGAGAAGTATTTTACTCGGGAGAGGGTGAGCTGTCCATGGCCTCCTCCTGGCTTGCTACAGGAGGACTGGATGGCCTTTCAGCTGGTGCACCAGCAGATCCTGGAGGCGGTGTTGGGACCTTTGTCACAAATTTGAGCATGCTACTCTGTACCTGCTCCTGCTTTTTGTCATCCAGAATCTGCTGGTAACACGTAACGTCATTTAGGACAACCCTAAAGCTGTTGGATATCGTCCTGGTCCATTTCAAGCTCCAGTGACCTGCCCATCCTCACAACGTCCTCGATTACACGGTCCACTTCCTGAGAATCGTGTACCTCCTGAACCAGCTGTCGACAGAGCTTCTTCTACACCCCGCACAAGTTCTTTGGAGTCACACGTTCCCAGGAGTTGCCATTGTTCAGCACAGCATCGTGGATGTTGTACTGTCTCTAGAAGTCTTTGAGGGTGAGGGTGTCAGACTTATCGGTTGCCTCCAAAGCGTCACCGATGACCCTCTGAAGGTAGTACGCCTTAAACGTACTAATCACCCCCTGGTCCATTGGCTGGATCAGGGACATGGTGTTCGGCGGTAGGTACACCACCTTCACATTAGGGTGCAAGTCGGTGAGATCAGGGGAGTGCCCTGGAGCGTTGTCCAACACCAGCAGGACTTTAAAGTCAATCTTTTTGGAGTTACAAAAACGCCAGATATCTGGCACAAAGTTGTTGGTGAACCAAGTTGTAAACACAGCCAGCGTCACCCAGGCCTTTTTATTTGAGTTCCTATAGACTGGCAAGCATTTTTATCAAGCTTTTTGAAGGCTCTGGGGTTTTCAAATTGGTACACCAACAATGGCTTGAGTTTGAAATCCACAGAAGCATTGCCCCCCAACAGCAAGGTAAAACGCTCCTTGCAAACGTTGTGAGCTGGTGCTGTTCGTTCGGCCCTGCTGATATAGGTCCGGTCTGGCAAACGCTTCCAGAACAGTCCTGTCTCATCGACGTTGAACACCTGCTGGGCAATGTACCCGCCGTCCCTGATGATCGCAGCCAATGTTTCAGGGAAGGCCTCAGCTGCCTCGTGGTCAGCCCCGGCGGCCTCATCTGTTTAAATGCACACAAACATGACACGGTTAAGCTGTTGTAACACTTTCATAAAAGGAAAAATAATAATAATAATAATAATTCGTAAGTCGTGGACTATCTATTAAAAAATTAAAATGAGAAATTAAAAGCTCACCCTGTATCTTGAGGTTGTGAAAATTGTGTCTCTTTTTGAAGTGTTGGAACCAACATATCCCCCCCCCCCCCTGGCATGCTACCTGACGTCCCTTCTCCTGCGTTCTGTGAAGACGTGCCTTCTCCTGCGCTCTGTGCAGACGTGCCTTCTCCTGAATCACTGTGTGCATCCCCCTCCCCCATTGCACCTCCCCCACTCCTCGCTTGTTCTTGCAGCCGAAGATAAATCCTCCTCGACTTCTCGCATATCACCGACATGTTAACGGGCACACGCCTTTGCGTACAGTCCTCCAGCCATAGCACCAGCAACCGTTCAATTTCCACAAACTTACCTGTCCTCTGTTTCGTAAATATGGTTGACCGCATGGGAGCCGAATCACGCACGTGTTGTAAAATGCGCTCTCTGTCCTTTGTAATCGTCCCAACAGTCGACCTGGCTAACCCTAGCGTGTCTCCAATCGCCTTCGGTGTCATGCCCTGATCTGACATTTGTACAATTTACTCCTTCGTCTCCAGCGTAATTGTTTTATGAGGTTTCTTAGACTCGGCCGCATCCACGGACTTTCCACTTCTCTTACTTGGCTTTGGTGCCATTTCTAAAAATTAACTAGTACAGTAACGTGCTAACGTGCAAATTAATGCTAACGTGCTAACGTGCAAATTAATGCTACCGTTCGCTTTCATTCGAATGTCTTAAATGCTAAGCTAATTTACCTGTTCGCTGTTCGTTCGTATGTCTTCTTCTCACTCGCCGTAACTAACCCACTAGGGACAAAATAGCGCAACCCTTTAAATAGTACCGCTTTACCTGTACGTATCCCTCCGCCAACAGGTGCAATGCGGCTATGTGTACTTCCGACGGGAGCCCAACCCCCACTCTCGCTGGTGGTAGTTTTCCACTGTCATGCACACATTCATGTCCAACACACAACAGCCAAGGTAACCCCCTCCCCCACCTTGCCGCTTGCCGTAATGACGCAGTTATGCTGTAGCTCGACTCCATACTGTTAACAGGGCTTGTTCGTAGGTCTCGCATCTAGTATGCCGTAGCTCGATTACATTCTTTTTAACGGGGTTCGTTCGTAAGTCCCGTTTTTTTGTTGTTGTTACCGTATCTCGATGGCATCCTTTCAAAGTGGCTCATTCGTAAGTCCGGGTTGATGTAGGTCGAGGGTGCCGTAACTATATATATATATATATATATATAGGTGGTCCCCGACTTACGAGCATCTGGACTTACGAGGATCCGACTTTACGAGATTATCATAATTAATAAAAATATGACATAAAAAAATTGTTTAAATGTTCTTAATTTCATGTGTACAGCACTTTGTTGCAGCTGTGGTTGTTAAATGGCTTTATAAATACGTAAAGTATCATTATTATTTTTTTTTTTAAATAATTTTATGCTTTTTTTGAACAACTTCCTGCGGGAACCAGGAACCGGAAATACCGCCTCCGCCATTTTACATTCTTTAGTTCCAGAGTCTCGGCACTCGGCAGCCGGCTTTGGAGGACTGTTTCTCCCATAAGAGGATGCCTCATACGGATAAATTAGCTGGAAACACTCGCTGAACTCTGTGAATGTCTCAGGCCTGGAGCAGCAGCCGCGATCGCTCCGCCGATCGCTCCCACAGCGCCGCGCGAGACCAGCAGCTCATGGTATGAGCTAAGGCTAACATGCTAACATGCTCCACCGGAGCTGCAGCCTCGACAGCCGGCTTTGTGCGATCAGAGGTTCCTGGAGCTCGGATCGATGTCGGGCTGGAAGCCGAAGATATCGGGGGACACTGAGCCAGCTTGGAATAACAAAGCCGACAGCCTTTTGGAGGTGCAGATAAACCGGACTGCCCGTAGCTGCGGACAACAGCAGCCTGATTCGGAGGGGCTAATGCTAACAGGTGATGCTAAAGGCGGCGCGCGCAGACGGCTTTCGGTAAGTTATTAAAACTTTTTCTGTCTCCAAATGTATGAAGTTAACATTCTAACAGTCCTTCCTGTAAACAGTTTAAACTGCGTGGTGCTGAAGCAAGCTGTGAAGCTCGGACGTAACGCAGCGGAGCTAACAGCTGGAGCTAACAGGCAAACAGACGAGAGAAGCTGCCGCTCAAAGTAAGAAATTAATTTTTTATATTTTTTATAAATGTTTTAAATTGTTTTAAAGTGTTTTAAAGTGTTAGGATAGTTGAAATGCCTACATTACATGTAATTACCTACATGTAAGTGTTCAGTGGCGGCTCATGTGTTATATAAAGGTCATTAAAGGTCAGTACGGACTTACGAGATTTTCATGTTACGAGATACTCGGAGGTACGGAACTCGCCCGTAAGTCGGGGACCACCTGTATATATATATATATATATATTTATATATATATATATATATATATTTATATATATATATATATATATATATATATATACATACAGTGGTGGGCAATGAACGCTAGGTAGCGCTAAAGCGCTAATCCGCTTACAGTGGACCTAAACTTTTTGTCAGCGTTTTTGTGAATTGACTAACTTTTATAATTCATAAGCGGATTTGTGCTATTTTTATTTAAAATGCAGTACCGCTAATAACTAATTATCTATCAGTAAAAACCAATAAACTTATTTACAAGCTCTTATGCTGCTTGTTTTACCTTTTTCCCCACCGTAAACAGCAGAGAGGAGGAAGGGTGTGAGGGGGAGGGGGGCAGAGCTGAGAACAGACTCGGATCTACCATGTAGGTAAATGCCTGGGGGTCCCATTTCAGCAGTGGCCCCGGCCCCGCCTCGCCCCGTGCAGTCACCTACATCACTAACATTGATCCTGCTTGTTAATGTACATTTAACATAAAAATAATTATAGTTACGATGAAAACGATCATTAAATACGCAATTAAAAAAACGGTCGATTTCTTTATCCCCCTACTAAAAATGGACTATTCCATCTTGACATCTTCCGGGTCAGACGTGAACTCGGGGGCTAATTCTGTGGCTACTGTTTGTGCTGGGTACTTGGATAAATCCGTAGAGAACCCCGCTGTTTCAAGCCAAATTAACGTGGCCGGATGATTTTATTGAGTGTTTTGTGTCGACCATTTGACGGTGAGTCGTTATTTTTATGTATTTTAGTTACTTTTCATTAAATCTGTTGACTACCTATAGACGCTAACTCTGTGTCTGCCTGTTGGTAGTGCTGGGTTACTAATGGATAAATCCGTAGAGAACCCCGCTGTTTCAAGCCAAATTAACGTGGCCGGATGATTTTATTGTGTGTTTTGTGTCGACCATTCGACGGCGAGTCGTTAGTTTCATGTATTTGGGTTACTTTTATGTATAAATGCGGTGGCGACACACCCGTGTATTTGAGATTTAAACGTGGTTTTAGGGATTAAAAGATCATTCTATTTTTTGTTAATTTCGTGGCCGAATAGAATATATGTACGTAAAGTATTAAATAAATCCTTTGATTTTTGTAATTTCATCCTTTTAGGATCATTTTTGTTACTTTTCAGTTGGCAGTGTAGTGCAAATATTGATAACGCTGCCGGCTATATATAAATATATATATATATATATATATATATATATATATATATATATATATATATATATATATATATATATATATAATATATATATATAAATATATATATATAATATATATATATATATAATATAGAAATATATAAATAGCGGATTAGATTAGCTTCCCCTAATTTTCATAAGACATTTGTGCTTTTGAAATTGTGGACCTAAAAAAATGTTTTAGAAATTGTGGAACTAATTTTTTAATTAGCGTTGCCCAGCTCTGCTGTTAGTGTTAACTTAAGATAACTTACCGAAACCCGTCTGAGCGCGCCGCAATTTGCTGCTCCTTTTAGCATGAGACCACCCGAATCCGATGCTAATGTTAGCTTGTTCCTCTTCCGGTGTTCGCCAGCTCCGCTCGTTGCACGCGGAGATTTTGGGAGTTATCGCTGTTCCAGTCAAGACAACACAAAGTTCACCAAGTGTCTCCCGTAAATTAATCCGTAAGGAGAAGGTCCTCGCTGCTGCGAGGCTGCAGCGAGGCTGTACAGTTGAAGCTCCGCTCCATCGCGCCAGAAGAGGGTCCCGTTGCCGCCGGTCCCTACGCCGGGGGTCCGCTCGTTTAATTTTTGCCGGCTGCGCGTTGGGAGCGATCGCAAATACACTAAAAATTGAACTAAAACATAAAAATAACAATTATACTTTATTTATAAAGCCATTTAAAAAAACACAGCTGCAACAAAGTGCTGTACACATGAAATTAAGAACATATAAACAAAAGATGAGATGAAATCATGAAAAACAACAGTCAGGTGTTTAATACAGAAGTGGGTTGAGCCTAACCAGGGGTTGCTAGGTGAGGGGCTGGACTCAGGTTGGGGTGGGTTGTCCTCTCTCGCTTGTGACGTAACATGCGAGAGTATTTTAAAACGAAACGTAATTATCACAGTAAAATAAATCTACTTAGAGTAAATAAACCACTGGGTGCATTTTTTTGGCACAAGGACTGTTTTTTTATGAAGTAAATACCCAAAGTTGAGTAAAAAAAACATTAAAAGGTGAATTTTGCATGTGTGGTCCCCTTTAATCTTATTCTGAAGCACTTTGGTAACAGCTACTGTTTTAAATTAGCATTACAAATACATTTGACTTGACTTGAGATTTAGGTGAGAGCAACAGGTGAGATTTAGGTGAAAACAGCAAAAATTAACATGAAAAACTTGAATTTATCTGAAAACAACTGAAAGTAGCTAAAAAATGCCAAAAAGCTAGCTGAAAATGTAGAACAAGCTTAAATTAACAGAAGATAGCAGAAAAAAACGATGCCCAATTAGGCTGAAAGAAGAAGAAATAAGTACAAAAAAGTGGAAATTATCAGAAAAAAGCTGAAATTACTGCATACACACACAAACAGCTGACAAATAACTAAAACGGCAAAAAGAAGCTTAAATTACCAGAAGGAAGTGGAGAGAGCACATTTGAACTGAATTAGGCTGAAAAAAGTTTTAATTATTGTAAAAAAAATAATAATCTGGAATTAGCTGGAAAAGCTAAAATTAGCACAAACAGCTAAATAGTAGCTGAAATAGTAATAAATGATGACAATTGCATAAATAAGCTGAAAGGAGCATAAAGAAGTTAGAAGAAGCACAAAAATGTAGTTAGCAGAAAGATTCTGAAGGAGCACAAAACCGCTGGAAAAAAAACAGCTGAAAGTATCTGAAAAAGTTTAAATTGACACAAAGAAGCTGAAAGAAGCTGAACGTGAAATGAATGTGAAAGGAGCAGTGAAAGGTTGTAAACAGATCTAAAGATTTGAAGGATATAAAATGAGCTCAATTCATCTTCTGAAGAAAAAGGTGGCAGAGAAGACTAAATATTTCAAAAAGCTAAAGTTGCACCAATACCAAAAGTCTTAGCAGGAGTATCCTGAAAGAGCTGAACATTTTAATTTCTGATTTGTTGATATAGCACGCAAATTGTGGAACGAGAAAGATGCTGAAATGGATCACAATAGTGTGAATACTTCATTAACATTCACAATATTAATCTCACCTTGTAGAGCTCATTAATATGACTCTGGTCCCAACCTGCAGTGTTAGTCTAAAACGTGCTGTTCAGTCCATCTGGAACACAAAAATGATTTAAAAACAAAAAACAAAATCTGAGCTGAACAGAGTTGTAACAAAAACCTCCAACACTGCCCTCTGGTGGACACTAACCCTAAACCCACCAGCATACTAACCCTAAATGCACTATAAAAATCAAACCGTTCAGCTTTCAAAATGTAACTACCGGTACTTTCCTTCCAATGTGCATAATCCATCTATATGCTGAACATGTAAATATTTACAATACATAAATATAACATCAAATGTTCTAATTACAAAAAAAATCATTCCGGTTTCTTCTAGCGCAGAGGTAAAGTGTGCTGAGCCACAAGGCAAAGGACGTGAGCAATTTGTATGTAACGCATGACTCCCAACTTCTCAGGCCAGGATCCCAGCCGTCTGCTTGGACCCGGTCCGTAAACAAGATCTAATTTCTGAAATTGACGTGTTTGAGGCAAAGTTCCCGTGCCTCAGAAGCAGCGCAGTGTTCCAGGGCCTGGCACAGGCGAGCAGAGAAACTTGGATCAGAACTCGAGGCCGAAATAATGCAGTAAAAACAACTAAAGAGAAATACATAAAAAAGGGAATAACCGTTCAAACAAAAGCAGTTCTGTAACTCGAGAGTTATAATAGAGAAAAAGCAGATTTTGGTCAATATTCGAACATTAAATTTGATCATACTGCAGTTTGATTATTTATGCATTTGAACGTTTCCACAAAGACGAATAAAGTTTGACAGAAGCTGAACCATTTCCCTAAGAATCTGTGAACCTACTGGCAACTTGCTCCTTACAAAACATGCAGCCTGAACTGTAACTGCGTTACACGACTATAGGTAGCAGTTTGTGGCACAGTGGAGACCAAATTCACAACAATGCTGGAAATCCCTTCATGGAAGTCAATGGGATTTTGGCAAAACATGAAAGCGGCCCCTCTGTGGAGCTCTTTACATCCAAAAAACCTTCACAGTAAGCATTTAAAGTTGACTCGGGTCACACAGCAAGTGGTTGGACTTCACATGTTTGATTTTTTATTTTTTTTAGTTTATAACTTGTATAATTTATTTAAAGAGTACCGTATTTTTCGGAATATAGGTCGCACCGGAATATAGGTTGCATTGTCCAATTATTGCCCAAAAATTGGAAAAATCCATATACGGGTCGCATCTGAATATAGGTTGCACCTACGTCATTGCCGACGTAACGCGTCATCCACCGCTGACGTGACGCGTCACCGCTGAGTCAACCCGGAAATGTGGACCGTGTTTAGCTCTGCTGCAAATGTCTGCCACAGGAGTGCACAGCAAGGCTTTAAGAAGATTAACACTTAAAAACAATTATTTGTTTGATAAAAATTATAGCAAATATGTGTCTGAGCTGAACTTTTCCTTAATAAATGAACGTAATTGTGAAACAAGCTGGATTAAAAAAATGTTTCGCCGAAAGTGATAAAAAGCCATAAATAGGTCGCACCTAAATATAGGTCGCAGGGCATGCAAAAATGATAAAAAGCCGCAATCTATATTCCGGAAAATACGGTATGTAGCTTTTCTCAGTGGATTGTTTTCTTTCTTCAAATGACCTTTTCAGAGCTTCTTGCACAATTTATTTACTTTTCAGGGGGTTAAAATGTTTTTGAATGGATGTAATTCAATAAATAAATGAGAGTTATTGATTTGATTCTATTAATCTAGTTTACATCTTGATTGACAGCACGACAGCTCAGTGGTTAGCACTGTTGCTTCACAACAAGAAGGTCCTGGGTTCAATCCCCGGTTGGGCCTGGGGTCGTTCTGTGTTTGCATGTTCTCGTGCTTGACTGGGTTTTCTCCTGGTACTCCGGTTTCCTCCCAATATTACCAGAATAGAATCGTTCTCAATTAGAAAAACAGCAATGTCAGAGACACCATGCTTGCCAAAGTCCAACTCCCACTGGATCCAAAATCTTAATGATCATCCTCACCGTCTGCTGAGAAACAACAAAACCTCTTTGAAAGGCACACCGATGTACCGGTAATCACCTTACAGTCGACCACTACCAGAGAGCTGCTCTTCCACAAAAGAAGCAGTATCTTCCAAATCCGTGTGGTTGTTTCTTTGAAACAGACATGGTTGTTTGCACAATCGTTTCAAAGTCCTGATACTGATAATAATCTGATACTGATGTGCTAACAGATTATCTCCTTATTTGTAAAACCAATACCAAAGTATAACTTAAAGCTGCTATATGTAACTTTTCTAACAATATATTTTTAACATATTTCTTCACTCTGTCACTAGACTGATGTTAGAGAGGTAATCTCTGAAAAAAACTAAAAAAATATTGTCCCCTTGCTTCTCCAGGTGGTAAATAGGCATTTCTAAAAAGAAAAAGTGACCAGCCGTTAACCAGCCAATAAAAACAGAGTTTGTAACCAGCCAATAAAAACAGAGCTTGAATTTGAATCAGCCAATAAAAACAGAGCTTGAATTTGAATTTCAGCAGACCATGGGAGAGCAGAGCCATATATGGCTCTGAGGGGGAGGGATCAGAATGCTTTGCCTGTTGAAATTTTTTCTAAGTGCTGCAGTTCTACAGAAACTGCAGACTGAACCTTTAAGATGCTCAACATTCATCATTTTACCACAGTTGTGAGACTGACTTTTCATGTCAGAGTTCTGATAATACTATGACTTTATTCTGGTAACATTATGAGTTTAGACTTCATTCTGCTAATATTACAATTTTTTTCTCGTAATATTTCAACTTTATTCTTGTAATTTTCGACTGTTCTTGTAATATGACTTTATTCTCATATGACTTTATTCTCCTAATATTTCAACTTCATTTTTGTACGACTTTATTCTCCTAATATGACGTTATTCCCGTAATACGTTATTCTCGTAATATGATGTTATCCTCGTATGACTATTCTCATATTTCTACTTTATTCTCGTAATATTTCAACTATATATTCATAGGACTATTCTTGTAATATGACTTTAGTCTCGTAATTGACCATTTTCGTACAATTATGCTCATAATATTTTTGACATGACTTTATTCTCCTAATATTTCAACTTCATTTTTGTACGACTTTATTCTCGTAATATGACATTATTCCCGTAATACGTTATTCTCGTAATATGATGTTATCCTCGTATGACTAATCTCATATTTCTGCTTTATTCTCGTAATATTTCAACTATATTCTCGTATGACTATTCTTGTAATATGACTTTATTCTTGTAATATGACTTTAGTCTTGTAATATGACTATTTTCGTACAACTATGCTCATAATATTTAGACTTTATTCTCGTATGACTATTCTCGTAATATTTCAACAAAATTTTCGTACGTTATTCTTGTAATATTATGACTTTATTCACATATGACTTTATTCTCGTATATGACATTATTCTCATAATACATTACTCTTGTAATAAGACTTTATTCTCGTAATAAGACTTTATTCTCGTAATATGACATTCTCGTAATACTTTTTTCTCGTAATACAACTTTATTCTCATAATATTATGACTTTATTCTGGTAATATGACGTTATTCTCATAATAGACTTTATTATCGTAATTTATGACTTTATTCTCATAATATGACTTTATTCTCATACTGTTCTGATATTTGCGTAATATTTGATTCTCATCTGACTATTCTCAAAATATTTTAACTTTGTGTACAACTTCATTCTCATATTATTACATAATATTATGACTATTCTGACATGACTATTCTCATAAATGACATTTTCATAATACGTTACTCTCGTAATATGACTTTATTCTCATATGACTTTATTTTCGTAAAATGACATTCTTGTAATACGACTTTTCTCGTAATATTGACTTTGTTCTCATGACTTTATTCTCATAATATGACGTTATTCACATAATAGACTTTATTCTCGTAATATTATGACTTTATTCTCTTAATATGACTTTTTCTCATAATATGACTTTATTCTCAATATTCTGACATTCTCATATTTTATTCCTGTCCGACTATTCTCATAATATTTCAACTTTGTGTACAATTTAATTCTCATATTATGACTACAGTATTCTTGTAATATGACGTTATCCTCATAATACGTTATTCTTGTGATATGATGTTACTCTCATATGACTATTCTTGTATAATGACTTTATTCTCATGATGACTTTATTCTCATGACTTATTTTCATACAACTATTCTTGAAATATTTCAACTTTATTCTCGTATGACTTTTTAATATTTCAACTTTATTTTCAAGCAACTTTATTCTCTTAATATGACGTTACTCTCTTAATGTTATTCTCATAATACGACTTTATCTCATAATATTTTGACTATTCTCGTAATATGAAGTTATTCTCGTAATCAGATCTAGAACTACACTACCCAGAAGCCAACAGCACTTCCGGCAGCTGATTTCTGCCGAAATGGAGGGAAAGTTTTGCAACACACAGTTCGAAGTAACGATCCATCTATTAAGCTTAATAGAACTGGCAGGAAAGTTGCAAATAATCCTGAAGCTTCCTGAAACTCAATTATCCACGCGTACATCAACCTGGATGAGGTGGTGGGCTTTGTCACTGCAGGGTAGGTCTGCTGAACCAGAACTGAGTCCGAGTGGAACAGAGCTGCTGGTTTGCAGAGCTGGTGAGTAAAATTTTGCAGTATTGTACAGGTGCTGGTGTGGTGATAAAATTAAAATATCATGAAAAAGTGGATTATTTCAGTATTCTATTCAAAAAGTGAAACTTGTATTATATTCATTCATTACGCACAGACTGATATATTTCAAACGTTTATTTCTTTTAATGTTGATTATAACTGACAACTAATGAAAACCCCACATTCAGTATCTCGGAAAATTAGAATATTACTACAGGGAGTCCTCGAGTTACGGCGCCCTTGACATACGGCAACTCAGACTTACGAACGGACCTACGAACTGTACAGTTGTACATTTAATACAGCAGTTGTACATTAAATACAGCACTGGTATGTGTTTTTAGATGAAAGTGTGCTAGCTAACTGTTTGTAAACAAAGTTCTGTGCATGTTTATGGGTCACATGTTGAAAAACGGGTGTGCGGCGCAGCGTTAGCATACATTTAGCATACATTTAGCATACAATATCTGACTTACGAACAAAAATTCGGACTTACGAACGACACGTGCTATGGGTTCCGACGTACGGCAAATCGACCTACGAACGGTCCTTAGGTCCGTAACTCGTCCGTAACTCGAGGACTCCCTGTACTGTATATGATTTTTAGAAATGTTGGCCCACTGACAAGTATGAACATGAAAAGTGTGATCATGTACAGCACTCAGTATATAGTTGGGGCTCCTTTTGTCTGGATTACTGCAGCAATGTGGCATTGCTTGGAGTCGATCAGTCTGTGGCACTGCTCAGGTGTTATGAGAGTCCAGGTTGCTCTGATAGTGGCCTTCAGCTCTTCTGAATTGTTGGGTCTGGTGTATCACATATTCCTCTTCACAATACAGGAAACCCCCGACCTACGAACGAGTTAGGGACCTAAGAACGGTTCGCAGCTCGATCCGTTCGTAGGTAGGGGGTGAAAATTATATTAAAAAAAAAATTTATTCATTCATTCATTCATTCAACCTTTATTTATCATGCTAACGGAGCGCGCACACACATTAAATGTACAGTAGTGTACTGTAATGTTAAACATTGCTATTCACATTTACAGAATAAATAAAAATATATTTTCTTACTTTGAGATGGTCAAAGCCGACATCTTAGGTTGCCATGCGTTGATTGTTGTCGGGGCCGAGCAGCGCGGCGGCCGGCCAGTGAACCACCGCAGCTGCTCCAGACCTGTTAGCTAGCTGGCTAGCTTCTGCTAGCCAAGCCATGAGCTGGTGTTGGAGCGGCGGCGCGATCAATCTGTAGCTCCTGCTCCAGCCTGAGACGTCCACAGAGCTCACAGAGACGTTTCCAGCTCGTAATTAATCCATATGAAGCCATCCTGGTCACCAGTCTTCGGCCGGCTACCGTGTTAGCTCCCGTGTTAGCTTCTGGAGCTAGCCAGGCCGGAGGTGTAGCCAGGCCGGCCGGAGGTGTTCGCACGGCGGCCTGGCACGATCGGCGATAAATCCGCTACTGCCTGAGACATCCACAAAGTTCACAGAGACGTTTCCAGCTCGTAATTAATCCATATGAAGCCATCCTGGTCACCAGTCTTCGGCTGGCTCCCGGGCAGCTAACCTAAAATGGCGTCCGGTGTTCTGTGACCGGAGACCCCAGTGACTGAACCTAAAATGGCGTCCGCCGTCCGGTGTTCTACATTAATTTGTGACCGTGTAAACTGAAGACCTACTTCCTGTTGCCCAAGAATGCTCAGAAATTGCTCAAAAATGATCAGAAATGATCTTTTTTATCATAATTATTATTTATAAAGCCTTTAAAACAACCAGAACATGAAATTAAGAACATTTAAACACAAAAACAAAAAAAAAAAAAAAAAATTTTTTTTTTTTTTTAATACAGTAATTTCATATTTTTATTAAATATGATATGTTCGTAGGTCCCGTGGTTCGCAGGTCGATGGGGTCGTAGGTCGGGGGTTTCCTATAGATTTTCTATGGGGGTACGGTCAGGTGAGTTTGCTGGTCAATTAAGAAAAGGGATGCCATGATCCTTAAACCAGGTACTGGTAGCTTTGGCACTGTGTGCAGGTGCCAAGTCCTGTTGGAAAATGAAATCTGCATCTCCATATACTTGGTCAGCAGCAGGAAGCATGAAGTGCTCTACAACTTCCTGGTAGACGGCTAAGTTGACCTTGGACATCAGAAAACACACCGGACCAACACCAGCAGAGAAAGATTAATCCTCATAAAGCAACCGGACCAGACAACATCCCAGGGAAAGTTCTGAAGGAATGTGCGGACCAGCTCTGTGAGGTGCTGGCTGACATCTTCACCACCTCACTTGCACTGGAGTTAGTTCCCACCTGCCTGAAGACCGCGACCATCATCCCAGTCCCAAAGAGCTCCACAGTGACTGGTCTGAATGACTATAGACCGGTGGCCCTCACCCCGATAGTCGCTAAATGTTTTGAGAAACTGGTCATGTCCCACATCAAGGCAACCGTCAACATCAATGAGGACCCTCATCAATACGCATACCGTGAGAACCGATCAACAGAGGACGCCATTTCTTCCGTGGTCCACACTGCTCTCACCCACCTGGATCAGAAAGACTCATACGTGCGTCTGCTCTTTGTGGACTTCACATCTGCCTTCAACACCATGATCCCCCAAACTCTGATAGACAAACTATCTACACTTGGACTAAGCCCCTCTATTTGTAACTGGGTACTAGACTTCTTAACAGACAGACCACAGTCCGTGAAGATCCACAACTTCTCCTCCTCCACCATAACCCTTAGCACTGGCTCTCCTCAGGGATGTGTGCTGAGCCCCCTTCTGTTCACTCTGCTCACATATGATTGTACAGCCACACTTCCAGGCTGTCATATTGTTAAGTTTGCAGATGATACAGCGGTGGTGGGATGCATTACAAACAATGATGAGTCCAGCTACAGACAGGAGGTGGAACACCTGGAGAGCTGGTGCAAAGAGAACAATCTTCACATGAATGTGAAGAAGACAAAGGAGATGATTGTGGACTTCAGAAGGAACAAACACAACCATGCCCCACTGAAAATAGGTGGGTCTGCAGTGGAAGTGGTCTCCAGCTACAAATACTTGGGTGTACACATGAATGATAACCTCAGCTGGAGCAACAACACCACCAGCCTGATCAAGAAAGGTCATCAGAGACTCTACTTCCTCAGACGGCTGAGACGAGCTGGTCTGAGCAGCCCAGTCCTCACCTCCTTCTACAGGTGTGCAGTGGAGAGCATCCTGTGCTCCAGCATCAACGTGTGGCATGGAGGCTGCACAGTTGAAGAGAGGAAAGCTCTGCAGAGAGTGGTGAAGGCTGCACAGAAGTCTGTTGGAGTCAGTCTCCCCACCATCACAGACATTTACACCTCCAGATGCAGGAAAAGAGCCACCTGCATCATGAAAGACCTCACTCACCCAGCACACTCACTCTTTGCCCCACTCCCCTCAGGACGGAGGTTGAGGAGCATCAAATGTAGAACCACTAGACTGAGGAACAGCTTCTACCCTGAGGCTGTTAGACTCATGAATAAATAAAAATAAAATAAAAAATAAACACTGCAAAATATCACATCATGCTGATGCTGATCTGTTTTCTTGTTGCTGTGTTCATCTGTGTTCATCTGTGTTCATCTGTGACCATCTGCTCATACAAACTCATGTTCGTGCTGCTGTTTATTCCCACTATATTAGGCTTAGTGTATTACTAGTTGATGCTTTTCTTAGTTAGTTCTAGATGTTATTACTGTTTTTCTCTTTCATTGTTGTTGGATGTAACTGGGACCTCGTGTACATAATCTCGTTTTCATCTCATGTACCACATGCGGTGCAAATGACAATAAAGACTCTCTGACTCTGACATTGCCCCCCAAACCATCACAGACTGTGGCAATTTGACGCTGGACCTCAAGCAACTTGCATTCTGTGCCTCTCCTCTCTTCCTCCAAACTCTGGGACCTTGATTTCCAAAGGAAATGCAAAATTTACTTTCATCAACTTTGGACCACTCAGCAGCAGTCCCAGGTGAGACACTTCTGACACTGTCTCTCATTCAAGAGTGGCTTGACACAAGTAATGCGACAGCTGAACCCCTTGTCATGCATCAGTTTGTGCATGGTGGTTATTGAAGCACCAACTCCCGCTGCAGTCCACTCTTTGTATATCTCCCCTACATTTTGAAATGGGTTTTGTTTCACCATCCTCTCCAGGATGCGGTTATCCCCATTACTTGTACACTTTGTTCCTACCACATCTTTTTCTTCCCTTCACCTCTCTATTACTGTATTTTCCGGTCTATAAGTTGCACCTTTTTGCCTAATTTTTGCCAACTGCCATCAAAACCGCAAAACGTAACTACTTCTTATCTCAGACCTCCAAAAATCTAAACAATCCTAAAAAATTCTGGAAAACCATCCAATCTCTCTCAGGCATCCCCCAATCATCTGACCTCCCATCACAACTTGTTGACTCTGTTCCTGTGTCAAATAAGCATGAGATCCTGAACTGTTTCAACAAACATTTTGTTGCTTCTAGTTCATTATTTGACACAGTTACAAATGGAAAATCAGCCACTTCATCTAATAATCAAACTTCTACAAATCAAATCCCTCCTACAAGTCAACCATCTGTTAATCACACCTTCTCTTTTTCTCCGTTCTCAGTGAGGTAAATAAACTGTTAAAAGACCTTGATCCTAAAAAATCTGCAGGTCCAGATGAACTTCCACCTTATTTCTTAAGGCTGGCTGCTCATATCATTTCAGTCCCTGTGACTCACATCCTTAATCTGTCTATAAGCCAAAACTCCATTCCGGATGCTTGGAAAACAGCCTTTGTTCTTCCTTTGCTGAAGGGAGGTGACCCCACCTCACTGAACAACTATCGACCAATCTCTAAACTCTGCATTTTAGCCAAGGTTCTAGAAAAACTGATAAACTCTCAGATCAAAAATGATCTGGACTCATTTAACATCTTACCTCTCCATCAATCTAATATCAGGAAAAAACACAGCACAACAACTGCTTCTCTGAAGGTTCTTAATGACGTTGTTGAAGCATTGGATGCTAAGGATTATTGTGCTGCACTTTTCTTAGACCTGTCTAAAGCTTTTGACACTGTGGATCATAACATCCTGTGTCATAAGCTCTCAGAAATCAGTTTCTCTGATCACACCATTGGTTGGTTTTCTAATTATCTTTCCAATCGGAGGCAATGTGTTCAACATAACGGTACTTCTTCCAGTTATTTAACAGTTAAAAATGGTGTACCACAAGGCTCAGTCTTAGGACCAACCCTCTTTACAATCTACATAGCTAATGTAGGTCAGAGCATCCCTGATGCATCCTTACATTTCTATGCTGATGACACAGTTGTTTATTGTCAAGCTAAAACAGTAGCTATGGCTTTCCAGTTTTTGCAATCCACTTTTGACATCATCCAGTCAGATTTGTTCCGTCTCAAACTTGTCCTAAATGCTGATAAAACAAAAGGGATGTTTTTTTCAAGTAGGAAGTTGGTCCCATCAGATCTTCCTCTGATTTTATCCTCAAAGGGTGTCCCAATTGAGTTTGTTGATTCCTATAAATATTTGGGTATCTTGGTCGATTCGCATCTCTCTTTTAAACTCCACGTGGAAAACCTAGTAAAAAAATTGAAAGTTAAACTGGGTTTCTTTTTCAGAAAGAGATCATGTCGAACATTGAATGCTAGGAAATGCCTTGTATCTGTGACTTTCCTTCCCTCCATTGATTACGATGACATTATCTACATGAATGCTCCTACAAGCACCCTGCAGATGTTGGATGCTGTCTATCATGGTGCACTAAGATTCATAACTGGCTGTGATTATCGTACCCACCACTGCACCCTGTATTCACTGGTTAACTGGACATCATTAACCTCACGCAGACTCTTCCACTGGTACATTTTCATCTTTAAATAACTTCTTGGTCTGCTGCCCTCATACATCTCCTCCTACATGTCTTTGCGTGAGTGCAGTTACAGCGTGCGCTCTCAGGACATGATCACCTGCAGTGTTCCGTCAGTGAGGGCTGAACTTGGAAAAGAGGCCTTCTCCTACTCCGCTCCTGCTTCCTGGAATGTCTTTCATTGATCTGAAGCGCTCGGCCTTGACCTCTCTAGATGGTTTTGAGAATGTTGGAATCCTGGCGGGAACCAATGCAGATATGTTCCTGTTTTTGATTTTATACATCTACCTTTTTGCTAGTTTTTGATACTTTGTTTAAAACAAATCTGTATTTCTCTCTTGTTTTTCTATTGTTTAAGGAAATTCTACCATTGCTGTTCATCATTCTTTAGTTTGTAGCAGGTCGCTCTTGTAAATGAGTCCACAAGGCTCAATGAGATTTACCTGACTAAATAAAGGTTGAATGAATGAATCATTTGCATGACCTGCAACCCTGAGAGGTGAGACTTGTTTATGGATTTTTTCCCATATTTTTAGACCAATTTCTGGCTCAGATATGACCGTTTTTCATTTTGGCAAAAAATGGTGCAGTACCACTTTTGTCCGCAAGGGTACATCGACCGTTCCCACCTCATGTGTCCGACGTCAGCCTCCTCTGGTCGGACTGACTTTGTCGCTGCCCAGCCTCCTGCTCTGGAGGTATGAACTTAGCAGTGTTTGTTAGCAAAAACGGTTACTATTTATCTAACGAACTACAGGACAGATTTTCTTTAAACTTACAGAAAGTAATTACTTGGTGGCAGGGCCGGACCTGCCTATAAGCGAACTAAGCGGCTGCTTAGGGCCCCGTGGCCACTAGGGGGCCCCATGAAGGACACACCAGGATGAAAAACAGGAAGCTCGTGCTTCCTGTTTTTCATCCTCTTTCCTTCTCTGGATCAAAAAGTCTTTAACTGAGGTAAGTGACTGTTATGTGCTTAATAGGAAACAAAAAAACATTTTATCACTATTTTTAGAGTACATTTTGACCAATGTGTTTTTTGCCGTTGCATGGTTTTACAGTTTTTTCATTTGCACACGGAGTTGGTGCTCGCTAATGCTAACGCTAACGCTAATGACGAAGATCATAGAAGAGGGCATTGCAAGCTAAAGCTCAAAAATCTTCTAAAAGTTTTCAAGGAATCATGTTTTCTATAAACAAATGTTTACAGTATTGGTGTGTTTTATTATTTAATTGGTGAATTTCCATTTTTAAATAGTTGTCTGTGTGTGAAAAATGGACTTATGTCTCATAGTTCTTTTTCTGAAATTTAAAGCTACTGATAACCAAGTAGTCGACAATGTCTAAGCGGACATATCCCTCAGGGGCAGAGAAGAGAAAGAAAAAAAAGGTTGAAGTGACAAACAAACAAGCTCAAGGTATTAAATTTTTTACATTAAATGTACTGACTACTTTGTTGTTTTGTTGCTTGACTAATCTACTTACACAGTTTAGAATTTCTTAATTCTACATACTACATTCTATGTAGAACTTACCATTCAGCGAAGTTTGTTGAATCTTTCACTTTTATTTAATTTCAATAATAAAAAAAGATGTTGAAGTGTGTGAATGAATAATGTAGAGCATATTTGAGTGTCTATTAGACATATACATATACGTACATACACATAATAATAATGCATAGTCTTATAACACCTTTCTAGACACTGTCTAGAAAACTGTTAAAAGACTATGCGTTATTATTATTAAATTATCAAAGAAATTCATATATTACTGTTTCAGAAGGAGCAATACTCAAATATTTGGGTGGTGGTGGAACCAGAGAAGAAGAAAGCACTGGTAAGGGACAGTAGTTTCAAATTACGGTTTATGGTGTTATTTTGTTCTTATTGTATGACTACCTTGTGTAATTAGATACAGTTTGTTTCATTTACTCTTCATCTTCTATTTGTGCTTTCATACAGCAGCTAGAAACGATGATTTTCAAACTCCTGGTTCTTCCACAGAGGACACT
>JBBPBX010006282.1:32614-56655 GCA_038048925.1 Garcialebias charrua
TTAGCAGTAAACTATGATACACCATGGTCTTAGAATAAAAGTGTTGTGCAAAAGGTTTATAATTACATACAGCATTTGGTTTTGTGTATCTTTCAATGTCTACAAAGGCAAAGCAAAGTAGGGCCCCCAAAACATATCCTGCTTAGGGCCCCCAAACGTCCAGGTCCGGCCCTGCTTGGTGGTCATTTACAAACTGTTAGCTGTTGGAATTGTGTGAGATAAAATTCAATGTTTTAAGAGCGTAAAGGTGTCGCGGCTAGCTACGTTGTTTTTCTGGCTACTATTTATCTAAATAACTCATAAACCACACCACAGATTTTCTTTAAACTTACAGAAAGTAATTAGTTGGTGGTCATTTACAAACTGTTAGCTGTTGGAGTTGTTTGAGCTAAAATTTGATTTATTTACAATTTATTTTCGAAGCGCGCGTGACCGTTTGGAAGACGTCAAAGCGAAACAATTTAAATCCAGCAGATTTGACCATTACGTGAATTTATTAAGGAACAGTTAAGCTAAGACACATCTTTGCTATAATTTTCAGCAGACAAATAATTGTTTTTACCGTGTTAATCTTGTTAAAAGTCCTTCCGTGCATGCTTCTGTGGCCGCCATTTTCAGCAGGGCAAATGACGCGCCGACGCGTCGCGTAGCGGTGACGCATAATAGATGCGACTTAAATAAAGGTGCGACATGTTTATGGATTTTTCCAATTTATTGCCAATAATTGGACAAAGCGACTTATAGAAAGGTGCAAGTTATCAGGTGAAAAAAACGGTAATGTGCTTGGACACAGAGTTCTGTGAACAGCCAGCCTCTTCAGCAATTACCTTTGTGTCTTGCCCTCCTTATGCAATGTGTCAATGGCCGTCTTTTGGACAACTGTCAAGCCAGCAATCTTCACCATGATTGTGTGGCCTACAGAACTAGACTGAGAGACCATTTAAAGACTAGCACCTGTACAGTACATGTACATATGTTGTTAAAATTATTAAGAGTTTAGAACATTGCAAGAGTGTGGGAAGGGTTTATAAAGCCTTTAAATACATAAAAATACTAAAATAAATGGTGTTCCTACTTCACAGTATTTTACCATTTGCGGTGGTGGGGGGAACGTAACCCCCGCGATAATGGAGGGACTACTGTAAAATATTTTTCAGTCACCGTATGGCAAGACTTGTGGCTGAGTCGCAAATCTCCCAGAATACTTCTACTACTACGACTACGATGTCCTCCACGCGCACGCATGCGCACGCACACCCCCCACCCCACACAAGACTGTTTCTATGCAACTCTTAGCCATCAGGGAGTGACGGTCAGGCGTAGTTAGGACAAAGATAGGACAGAGAAGGTGGGCCGAGATGGTGTAGAGGCAGGGCAGCCGGCTCAGGACCAGAAGGTCTCGGGTTCGATCCCCGGTCACGGCATACCTCGTTGTGTCCCTGGGCAAGACACTTAACTCCGAGTTGCTCCCGGTAGGACAGGCAGCGCCTTGCAAGGCTGTCTACCGCTACCAGTGTATGAATGGGTGGATGGTTGGTACTGTGAAGCGCTTTGGGGTCCCTCAAAGGGTGCTGGAAAGCGCTATATAAGCAAGCTCCATTTACCATAGTTACCACAATAACCTCAATAAGTCACTTGTTTTGGATCTTTACTCGCATTAAAAATCATTTTATTGAAAATCTAAAAAAGCTGTCCATCTCAGCTGCAACAAAGGATTACAAAACAATAATTAAAAAACTAAAAGCAGGAGCATGAAGTTATTTTCTTAACATTCATTGCTGCTTAAGTTTGGTTTAAAAACTAGAGCATGTCGACCTGATGATGTAGCTACAAGTCCCATTTAATGCCCTCCCTTAGTGGACACAATCTATACTTTTTGAAGAAAAATTTAAACGACTACAGTACAACCAAATGAAAGAAGCTCCAAGCTTCACTTCTTGTTGGCGATCCTTTTAGACCGCCTCAAAGGAACTTCTGTAGCTTCTTGTTTCCTGCTGCGTGAAGCCGGCACAGTCTCCTTTATTACGTTCTCCGCTTGCGACAACATTTTCAGGCCAGCTCCTGCAGGCTTTCGTCTCCTCCTCTCAACCCGTTCAGACTCCTCTCCCTCCTCCATCTTTGGCTTTCCTGGAGCTGGTTCTGACAAAGATCCAGGCTTTTGATGCTTCTCTTCTGGTCTCATCCCCGAAACATCTTTTGTGCGCTTTTGTTTCGATCGGATCGTTTTGGGTTTACTTCTGGTTGAGGGACCACAAAATGTTGGCGGTTTAGAGCTTTCACAAAGTTGAACCTCTTCTCCTCCTTGATGTTCTTCAAGATCTTCTGGTTCTTTCAGCGTCTCCAGGGAGTTACACAGCTCCTTTAAAAGTACACAGATTCCTCTAAAGGCAATCCATCCACCGGTCAATTTTTAAATAAATAATTGTTTAAAAATTAAAGTTCACTCACCCCTTTTTGCCGGAGGAGTTCAGATTTCAACTCGGCCAACTGCTTCATCAGCTCCTGGATCTTTAGCTGAAAACATAAAAATAAATTAGATGCAATAATTGCACAAAGACATGGTACAAGTTGAATACTTTACCTCCTCACAAGCAATTTGTTTTTCCAACTGCTCTCTTTTGTCAGCTTTTTGCCTTAAAAATACAAAAGAATATTAGTGGGAAATAAGTTTAAAGGTGCAGTCTGCAGTTTCTAAGTTTTGTAAAAATATATTTTTAACATATTTCTTCACTCTGTCACTATCTCCTGACAGACTGATGTTAGACAAAGTAATCTCTGAAAAAAACTATAGTCCCCTTGCTTCTCCAGGTGGTAAATAAGCATTTCTAAAAAGCCACAGTGACCTGCCGTTAACCAGCCAATAAAAACAGAGCTTCTCACGCTCCTAACCCACGCCCCCCCCCTCGTCCCAGCCCCCGCGGCCGCGCAGGTTCTCGTTCAAAGTATTGCAAAGCGATGCAAAACTGTTTTGTATGTGACACAAATGTATTAAATTCCCCTTCTTCATCCCTGATCTGGACTTTTCTTTTGTTTTTTTGCCAAAAGTCAAGTGATCGCTTCCTCCTCCACTGATCCATGACTGAAAAGATGAGGAAATGGATGAATTTGTCACGAGCGAATTAAACTCGGGTTCAACGTGGCTCCGCGAGGCTCAGCAGATTTCATGGTGTTCTGGTGTGCTGGACCAGCGCTCCCTGTTTTTATTTTATTTTTTAGAACGTTTTATTAACATATAATCACAGAACTTCGCAGCAGTTGAGACAGGACATGTAGTGGAGGTGGAGCATTCAGAAACTGCAGCGAGTGCAAGAGGGAGCAGAGCCATATATGGCTCTGAGTGGGGAGGGACCAGAATGCTTTGCCTGTTGAAAATTTTCCTAAGTGCTGCGTTCTACAAAAACTGCAGAGTGCAGCTTTAAGTTGCACCGATGACTCAGTACGGAGCCCTGTAAATGCCCATGTATAAAAACAATATAATAATAATTCTCAGCTCATTAAACTAAACATGGATTTTCAAAAATACTTCTAGTTCATTGAAAAAGGACAGTTGGATTTCATAAAATCAATACCCACATATGGGCAAATAATATCTCAAGGGTCAGCAGCCTATTGAACATGTGAAAACTTTTTTTTTTAAACAAGATTTTCTTTAATTTCTTTATTTTTTTTCTTCTTTCGGCTTTTTCCCTGCGTTAGGGGTCACCACAGCGATCTAGTCGCACGAAGATTTGGCCGTTGTTTTTACGCCGGATGCCCTTCCTGACACAACCACAGACCACCGAGCAACCACAGCCCTCTGTGTGGAGTAGAGAGCTGATATCTAGGGTTCCCGGGGGAGCAGATGGTGTGGGTTAAGGGCCTTGCTCAAGGGCCCAGAGTGGGGCAGATGAGGGTGGAGACAGGTGTGACCGCTTCACTTATCCCACCCACATTTTTGATGTTGTCGGTACCGGGGCTTGAACCGGCGATCTTCCGATCACAAGCGCACCTTCTTAACCTCTGCGCCACCACTCCCACAAACAAGATTTTCTTTAATTAATGTACTCTAAAGGCTTAAGCTTCTCTGAATGTTGGAAACAAGAGTTCTGGGGAAAAAAAAACAAATAGATCAGTTTGTAAATACCCTGATGCATGCTCAATAATCCAGGTAGAAAAATCTAAAAAAGCTAAGTCTGGTCCTCTGGACATTCAAAAAAACAAAACAAAGCAAAAAAATTGTAGAAACGTTTCGTCTTTCGTCCGAAAGACTTCCTCAGTCTGAGCTGCTGTATTCAGCTCAGTCTTATAAATAGCACCCTCTCACAGTGGATCAACCAGTTGGCTGATGACAGCCTGAAACCAGCTGCTCACATGATCAAGGAGGACCATCAGCCTAACGATGGATCGTTAGCACCCTGATGGTTGTTTGCTATTCACAGAGGGCTGAGTGATACTAGCAATAACAGCATTGTAAGAGGGGGACAGTTGAACCCGGAGGCCTCCACCCCTGTTTAATGATGGACGGTTTCTTTTCACAAAGATGGCCTCCTTTACTCCTCTCTCAAACCATCGTTCCTCTCTATCAAGGATGTGAACATCTTCATCCCTGAAAGAGTGACCGCTGGCCTGGAGATGAGTGTAGACTGCAGAGTCCTGACCTGATGATGTTGATCTTCTGTGCTGGGCCATCCTTTTACAGGACTCTGTATCACAGAGCAGACAGCGTCCCCACTAACTCAGGAGCCAGACAGAAGGAGAAATCACACACAAAACAGGCTCTAGGGAAATGTGGATATCCTAACTGGGCCTTCCTGAAAGCAGAGAAGAAACCCAAACAGGACTCCAGCCAGCCATCAGGTGAAAAGAAGGAACCCAGACCCAGACCAGTGGTCATTCCGTATGTTGCGGGAGTTTCAGAGACATTGAGACGTTTATTTTCTAAACACAACGTCCCAGTGGCTTTTAAACCCCAAAATACATTACGGCAAAGACTGGTTCATCCCAAAGATCCAGTCCCCCGGCACAAACAGAGTAATATTGTGTATGCTGTTCAGTGTCAGGAGGGCTGTGATCAGTCTTATATTGGGGAAACTAAACAGCCACTGGCCAAAAGGATGGCCCAGCACAGAAGATCAACATCATCAGGTCAGGACTCTGCGGTCTACACTCATCTCCAGGCCAGCGGTCACTCTTTCAGGGATGAAGATGTTCACATCCTTGATAGAGAGGAACGATGGTTTGAGAGAGGAGTAAAGGAGGCCATCTTTGTGAAAAGAAACCGTCCATCATTAAACAGAGGTGGAGGCCTCCGGGTTCAACTGTCCCCCTCTTACAATGCTGTTATTGCTAGTATCACTCAGCCCTCTGTGAATAGCAAACAACCATCAGGGTGCTAACTATCCATCGTTAGGCTGATGGTCCTCCTTGATCATGTGAGCAGCTGGTTTCAGCTGTCATCAGCCAACTGGTTGATCCACTGTGAGAGTGATATTTATAAGACTGAGATGAATACAGCAGCTCAGACTGAGGAAGTAGAAAGACGAAACGTTTCTACAATTTTTGTTGCTTTGTTTTGTTTTTTGAATGTCCAGAGGACCAGACTTAGCTTTTTTAGACAGTTTGTAAATAGTTTCTCAATAGTTTCACAGTCACATGTCTGTAGGCAGAATTTATATTTTAGTAATAATTCAGTCTGTGTCACTTATAAACTGCTAAGTAGGTGGTAAATTACTCCCTCTCTCCCTCCTGGGGGTTCTTTGAGCCAGTATTGATCTGGTTCACAGGATCCTATTGTCACATGCAAGGAGGCAGCAAAGCTCAAAATTACCGTTATTTCCGGACTGTAAGCCACTACAGCTTATACAACGCTGCAGCTAATCTATGGATTTTTTTGGACAGGCTAACGGGCTTCATCCATAAAAGTTTATTCTGATTCTGATTCAAAAACTGCTGCACACACACACTGCTACTTAAAATGACTTATTTAAAAATATTCCTTGCACTTATTTGGATCCATATAATGTAAGCAAATCAGACCAAAACAATTAATTAGACATTACTTTTTTGCAGTCCTCTTCTTGAGCTGATCAACCTTTTTCTTCTTCTCCACCATAAAGCTGTCAACGTCTTGCGGAGTTATCCCAGCCAGAAGCGACATCAAGTCCTGATCCTCAACCTCCGTCAAAGGGGACGTCTTTCTGTGCACCATTGTTGCCCACTTTGTTAGGTCTTCACAGGAGGGGAACTGATGGGGAGGGGATGCAGAAATACAGAAGGTTAAACAGTTTAGCTTTCATTCAGAGGTTTGTGGACGTCCTGACTAGAAGGAGACGTCTGGAAAGTCCCTTTCAAAGTAACCAAAAAAAACACTGCAAGAAAATTTCAGTCCTAGCATCAAGGCATAGCTGCATTTGACTCCTCCACTTTTAGATCACAGCTTGTAAAACTGTTTTGGTGTTGCAGATTTCATCGTCCCACACCATGTTTGATTTTAATCATGGAAGTCTCAAGATGTTTGGTAAATTCTGTCAACCGTCAAACCGGACAGTAAGAGCCGTTACCATCATACCTTCGTGGCATTATGTGAACGCCTCTACTGTGATCCATTTTTCTTCTCTACGCATTTCAGCATCTTTCTCGTTCCACAATTTTTGTGCCATTTCAACAAATCATGAATCAAAATGTTCAGCTCTTTCAGGAAAATCCTTCTTAGACTTTTGGTATTGTATTGGTGCAAATTTAGCTTTTTGAAATATTTAGTCTTTTCTGCCACTTTTTCTCATAAAAAAAAATGAACTGAGCTCATTTTCCATCCTTCATATCTTTAGATCAGTTTACAACTTTTTACTGCTCCTTTCACATTTTGTTCCGCTTCAACTTCTTTCAGCTTCCTTGTGTCCATCCTGCAGCCATTCTCTTCCGCTTATCCGGGGTCAGTTCGCGGGGTAGTAGCCCAAGTAGGGAGGCCCAGACTTCCCTCTCCCCAGCCACTTGGGCCAGCTCCTTCTGTGGAATTCCAAGGCGTTCCCAGGCCAGCCGAGAAACATAGTCCCTCCAGTGTGTCCTGGGTCTTCCTCTGGCTCTCCTCCTGGTGGGATGTACCCGGAGCACCTCACCGGTGTAGTGGAACAGGCCCTCATGCTTGACCTTCAATTACACCTTTTCACATCTCTCTGAAACTTTGAGTGTTACACTTTTCTTGAAGCTCTCAAGGAGACAAGTGGACACTATTTTATTACATTTATTTTGAATTAAGAGACACAAATCAGAAGAGACTTTCTTTAATTTGTGTTAATTCAGAATTAATCAACACAATAACTTCAATATACTGTATTGATCATGGTTTATGCTGTTAGAATATTAGTCACTTCTTCATATGATGAATCAAAGCATCACCTGTTATGCATATGAACAGTATATTCTTAATATGTGTATGATTTTACTAAGCTGGTATATTTTAAATATGCCAAAGTGAAGAACAAGTCAGAATACTGTAATCTGTTATGGAAATGTTTAGAGACACTATGATCAAGTCGTAGACTAAACTTGTCGTCTGTCTCCTTTCTCTGAAAACAAATCCATCTGTTCTCAAAACAGATGCTCTGTTTTGTTCACACCTGCGTCTTCTGACGTACTATTTTTCTCTCCTATCCTGAGTGATCTTCACGCGTTCCCCCTCTCTCATTTGGTGAAACAAACCAACGAGCGAGCTGAACGTAACTGCTGGTCATACTCCCTTCTTAAGGAACACTTCCTGTAGGCTCGTCAGAGCAAAATGGAGCAAGGGAGCAAAATGGAGTCTGGAGTGAGTCAACTATGAACTTGCTCTGTTTGAAACTGTGGACGTCCGGCCATGAGTCAAGGGCCCGCGTCTTCAGCAAGATTTAACAGCAAACTCGCTGTGGAACCGATTTTAAGCTTCTAAGCTCAGAATACAATGTGTTCTCATCCATGAACACTTTTATTCTGAAAAGTCAACCAGGACGTGCGTTACTACGGTCCGAGTCTTGGCACACGTCTGGAGACGCTGAGGAACGGTAAACAGATTGACCAACTGGACTACGGGAGATTGACCATCTTCACGAGGTAACAAGTCGTCAAATGCTTTGCCAAGTCGTACCGACGTTGTAGCGGAGATCGGCCGGAGAGCTGCCATGCTTCCTGGTTAAAAACACACCACTCCCTCCATCTTTCAACCTCCATTTTCTTCCTCCTAAACTTTCTCCTCTTTAAACTTTATTTCTAAAAGTAAAACTGTAAGTTTGTGCTGCAGAAATAAGTTAATATAAGACCCATTAACTTGTGTTCTGTTGTTCCTATGTTTTAATCTGCTGAAAAGTTAGTTATAGGAAACTGATAGATCAATCTATGTAAATATGTTTTGATTGTAATTTGATGATTTGTTATTAAATGATTCTACCTTTGGTAGGTCAACATAATAACGTCTTTTGTCAATTACATTTCATCACTGAGTCACAGAATTATTGGTATTAATCTGAAAAAGATGAGAACCCGTTTAATTGATGGTACATTTGTGTCAGATAAAATCTACTCAAATCTATCATCTAAATTATAGATAAGTCAGCAAACTGATTATTTATGTATTTTATTACACCAGGGAGGCGTCCAGGAGGCATCCTAACCAGATGCCCGAGCCACCTCAATTGGCTCCTCTCAATGTGGAGAAGCAGTGGCTCTACTCAGAGTCCCTCCCGAATGACCGAGCTTCTCACCCTATCTCTAAAGCCTGGTTTATACTTCTTGTCTTACGTCTTTTACCCCCCGTTGAGTGCCCAGCGATGACGTAATTGCGTGTGTGTCACCGACCGCATTTGAGTGTTTATACTTTAAAAAGACTGGGGGATACATTATAGAAATCCCTCCCTCTTCCCTCCCACTGCATAAGTCACGCGCACTCCCACCGGACCGCCTCGGCAAGTTTCTCTTCAAAACTATCCATGTCAAAGCAAAAACAAAAACCTGCTTCTGGAAAGCCGTTTTCGCACTGCACAGCCCTCCCCTGAATGAAATTCAGCTCGCGCTGAAAGGCGGAAATGCTCTGATGGGTGCGCGCTTCGTGTTATTTACTCATTCATTCAGTCATTCAACCTTTATTTAGTCTTTTATTTACCTTCTGAAATAAGCTGATTTGTAATCAGTTGTTAAAAAAATGTAACTCAGAAACACTAATATATATATTCAGCTAACACATTTTTTTTTTGGCGTTTCTGTAGTTATGTTTTAATGAAATTCAGCTCGCGCTGAAAGGCGCAAACAAAAAACGCCCACAAACTTTGAACCAATCACACACTGCAAGCCGCATCGTCCGCATCTCACAGTTCTTACTGGGGGCCATGTACAAGACAGCTGTCACCGGGGGATCGCAGCGGGAGTGCAGACGGAAGTTCCGCAACCTTTTTTCACTCAACGGGGGGTAAAAGATGTAAGACAAGAAGTATAAACCAGGCTTTAGGGACAGCCCAGACACCTTGTGGAGAAAACTCATTTCGGTCAGGCAACCTTGGCGGAGTCCAACTCTCACTGGGAATGAGCCCGACTTAATACCGGCAATGTGGACTAAGCTCTGACACTGGTCGTACAGAGACCTAACAGCCCATATCAATGAGCCTGGTACCCCATGCTCCCGGAGTACTGCCCAAAGGGCTCCCTACAGGGCTCCCCGAGGGACGCAGTCGAACGCCTTCTCCAAGTCCACAAAGCACATGTAGACTGGTTGGGCAAACTCCCATGCACCTTCCAGGGTGCAGAGCTGGTCCAGTGTTCCACGACCAGGAAGAAAACCGCACTGCTCCTCCTGAATCCGAGGTTCAACTATCCAACAGACCCTCCTCTCCAGAACCCCCGAATAGACCTACCAGGGAGAATTAAGAGTGTGAAACCCCTGTAGTTGGAACACACTCTAAGGTCCCCCTTTTTGAATAGGGGGACCACCATCGCAATCTGCCAATTCAGTGGAACTGCCCCCAATGTCCACACAGTATTGCAGAGTCATGTAAGCCAACACAACCCCACAACATCCAGAGCCTCACTGCTCTGGCTCTGAAACCAGTTTCAGAGCCAGAGCCATGCATTGAGGTGAGTGATTAGTTTTAGCTGGAACCGCTCAACCTCACACACCAGCTCAGGCTCCTTCCCCACCAGAGAGGTAACATTCCACGTCCCAATAGCCAGCTTCTGTAACCGTCGATCAGACCGGCAGGGTCCCCACCCTCGGCCACAACCCATCCCACATTGCACCCGACCCCTTTGGCCCCATCCTACAGGTGGTGAGCCAAAGCTTCCTTGTGTAATATTAAATATTTTTTCAGCCACTTTCAGCTAACTTCAGCTTTTTTTCCCCCCCAGCTGTTTTGTGCTATATTTGTTATGTCCGCTAACTACGACATTTTTGTGGTGCTTCTAGCATGTTTCTGCTAATTTCAACTTATACTCCTGCTTATTTCTGCAAGTTCCAACTTTTTCTGCTATTTCAGCTACTATTTAGCAGTTTTTATGCTAATTTTAGCTTTTTCATCTAATTCCACATTTGTTGCACTCATTTTAACTTTTTCAGCACATTTCAGCAAAATGGTGCTCTTTCTACTTCCTTCTGGCAATTTAGGCTTCGTTCTAATTTTTTAGGTACTTTTCAGCAGTTTTTGTTAATTTCAGTTATTTTCAGATAATATCCACTTTATCGCACTCATTTCTGCTTCTTTCAGCCTAATTGAGCAAAAGAGTTCTTTCTGCTAATTTACTGTAAGCTTGTTCTACCTTTTCAACTAGATTTTTAGCATTTTTCAGCTAATTTCAGAATTTTTCAGATAAATTCAAGTTTTTGTGTTAAGTTTTGCTATACTTTCAACTTAATTTATTTATTTCCACAAATTTCAGCTTGGTATGAGCATTTCTGCTTTTTTCTGCTAGTTTCAGAATTTTCTGCAATGTCAGCTTCTATTGCTGTTTATGCTTATTTTAGCTTTTCCAGATAATTCCACATTTTTAGCTCATTTCCCGCTTCTGACTGTTAAAGCTTTTTTCTGCCTTTTCAGCTACTTTTCAGCCATTTTTGCTAATTTCAGCTTTTTGAGCTAATTTCCTAATTTTTGTGCTCATTTCTGCTTATTTAAACCTAATTCAGCTGAAGCAAACATGAGGGAGACCATATATTGTGTCTTTAAACACATATAGTGCCACCCAGATGTAAAAGGATTTTAACAGGGGTCAGTATTAAGCTGACCTCTTTATCCTTAATTAATTTACTTATTCAGATTGAATAGTAATTTCACGGATTCTTTTCTTTTTCAGTTTACCCAATATTTCTGTGATCTTTATGATGGATAAATAAACAAAGCCATTAAGTGACAGAGACGTTAACTTAGTTTGATATGTCAAAGACACTATCATTTATTTAAAATAAATCAACTAAATTAACACCATTACACTTGATTGACATGATTTCACTTTCTTTCAATTTAACACGTCAGCACACTTGAATTACAACACAACAGACCTAAATACAGGGTGTTAAACATATTTAGTCTGGGGGCTCTTTAACTTAATTAGTTTCCAGCTTAGAATTCAGGGAAAGGAGATAGGAGGAAGATGGTTTAAAGGAAATTATCGTGAGCATGTTACCAAAAGTGACACTTTCCTTCCGACTTCTGCTGAACCCCAGGTACGTTTGTAAACAGCTCTTTACCTTTTGACGACAGCCCGGTAAGAGAGAAGACCTTAAAGCTTTTCAGATGCACGGGTCCTTGTGGGAACCAGTACCTCCGAGCAGGTTATTCGTTTACCTTCCAACGTCTCCTGGTTTCGCGTTGGTCATCAGAAAATGCGTCAGCTCCTGGCCTCTGACTTCAAGATAACTATTCCATGAAGGAATAAACAAAGTTTTGAGCTTACGCTCGTTCGAAGTGGACTCATAACAGCCTGTTATTAGTCCTTAGCTGGACGACATGCCCTTAGCGTGTGGCTAAACGTCCATCCAGCTCTTTGGGAAAGTTCACATCTCTTTTGAAGTTCCCAGCAAACTCTGAAGCGTTCATGCAAACAAACGCTTTTACTCAAAAATGTTGAGATTAGAACACACTTTCCTCATTGGTCCGTGGGCCAAGAGGAGTGTGAAAACGTGAAGTGGAAACTCAAGGTTGACAGCAAGTCTGCTTAGATAACAAAGAGGAATGTTTTGGAAAAGTGTCTGAAAGAGAGGAGACATCTCGACGCTAACGAGAATTTTAGCTGAACTCAACAAAAACAACTCCTGAGCAAGTCAATCTGACACCTCATTCAACTTTGTCATAGATATTTTGAGTAGACACTTTCATTTGGTCAAGTAACACAGTAATACTCCATATTAAAAGAATAACAGCATATAACATATATCATGAAAATGACAAAAGTTATTCTTTTGATTACATTAGAATAAAATCAAAGATAGAAATAGTCTCTTTTGGTGACTATATTCTCAGATTACAACTAATGGAATAATTTGTGGTAAATGTCTTGCTTTACTGAGAGGTCAGTAAAGGTCATCTCTGGAACAGTTCAAAAATACACAGGTGTATCAAAGTGGACACGGTCATGCCCACTACACAGCAAATGTGTGTTCTTTCTGCTTTCTTCTGTTGATTTAGTCCTGTTTATCCATCCAAGTTTTTAGCTAATTTCAGCCATTTTTCCTGCCAATTTTTCAGTAATAAGCATTCACACTGGATTTTTCACAGGAAATGCAATTTCTCTAGTTTACAATACAACATCCATCAAGAACATTCACTCTCAGAATATGAGCCAGGGACGACTCGACTCCAACCACACCTGTTTCTTGCCCAACAGCAGTCAGATACCTTGTTGAGTTCATCCAGTGCCATCTCTCTGGAAGCATAAGCCAGCTCCAAGGCCATCGTTTCATTCTTCAGCTTCTTCTGCATCACCAACAGATCTCCCTGAAAACGTTTTCACACCGAGTCAGCGCATTCAACAGGAGAGCAGCAAAACTTTACGTATCCAAAGTTACCTGGAGCTTTTTGACGAGCTGTTCTTCCTTCATCTTTTTAATGAATTCCAAGTCACTTGGTGTGACCTCATAGCCCTTCATTCCTTTCAGCATGTTCTGAAGAGTACTGGTAGCTAGTTTTTAAAAGCAAAGATAATGAATAATTCCAGCACGTGTATGTAAAAATTTTGTCACTCGAAGTTCAGTAAAATCCTGCAAACCATGTATAAAAGCACCTGTTCCAATAAAGCTGCTATTAATAGCTGGACTTTGTTTGCTTGCAGAGTCAGCCTGGAAAAAAGATTTGTTTAAAAAAAATATATATGAAAGACATTTTGTAAATGGACAGCAGAAGAACAAGCGTACGTCTGGATTACAATCTGGAGCCTCAGTCTCCTCCTCCAGCTCACTAAACTCCTGCTTCTTTACAGAGGTCTTCGGTGGAGTCCGAGGGATCTGTCGACCTGATGAGATGCGGTTTCCAAACCGACTGAGTTTCTGAGTTTCAAGTCTATCCGACATGCTTTCTCTTGGAGCTACGTAAACACACACACACACACACACACAAAAAAAAACAGTTTATCCAACAAGGTTAAGTCAGGTCTTCTGGACGGATTCTTTGTTTTAACTTTTTTTCCCCACATAACTGCACATATAACAGTGTAAAGTCAAAGAAATACAGAAAACTGTGTCCTAATAATTAGGGGTGCACCGATTTCAATTTTCTGGCCGATCACCGATTACCGATTTTTAGAAAGTCTGACCTGCCGATTCCGATTTTGGCCGATACCGATTTTCAGGTGTTAAAAGGTCAAAATGCACCCTAAATTTTCAGGATTTTCCAACCTTTGCTGAGGCAGATAAAATCGGTAGATAAAATCGGCTTCTCATTTAAAGATCGGCCGATCACCGATCTCCCCAAATTAAGGAAATCGGAGCCGATCGATCGGCCGGCCGATTTATCGGTGCATCCCTACTAATAATACCTCTGAGCTCTGATTGTATTTTAGTCTTGCAGACATTATTCAATAAGGCCCCATTGCACGACACCAGCTCCTGGTGGACTGGAGGTTTTTGACCACAGATCTCAGAGTGGAGATTTTCAGGGATCCCCCAAAGAGGTGTAAAAAGTCCCCACTGAGGTGTCAAAGCACATGCGCACTAGACGCACGCGTGGACCAACGGTATATTTTTTATCAACAATGGCGCCTGAGTATAATGTATCGTATCTTCCAGCCTGTAAGTCGCAGTTTTTTGCACAATTTACACGCCCTGTGACTTATACACCGAAGCAATGTTTTTTTTCCCTTCCCATACTTATAAAACAAATTTTGGCTGAGATATGACTGTTTTCATTCATTCTGACATTGAAAATATTGAACACTACCATTTTCAGCCGCTAGATGGCACTTGAACAATGTGGCATGCCATTGTGTCATGTAATAGGTAAAAGTTGCTATTAATGATACAATCGGCTTGCCATAAATTGCCACTTTTGTCCAGCTCACCTGGCGCAACTGTCAAATCAGCTTCATTTTGCTGCGCCGCCCCGGCAAAATGTGGCTGATTATTGAAGTGCCTTTATTAAGTAAAAGTTCAAGTGAGACACACCGTTGCTTTAATGCTGAACAAGCAACTACTGTACTGGTAATTGTTTTAGGTGCTTGTTAAATTTCTAAGAAATGCACCGCGAGTCGTCCTCTGCGCACTCCCGTTTCCGCAAATTAGCTTTTGAAATGCAGCTGATTTGACCGACAAATTGCATATATTAAGGACTGATAAGTTTCAAGAGGTTGTTCTCTTGTAAACAAGGCCTGAGTTTCTTGAAGGGTTTCACTCTGAAGAAATCTTTTGAGTCAGAGTCAGATTCTTTACAGTCATTCGCACCACATGTGTTCAGAGTCAGAGATTCATTATTGTCATTCGCACCACATGTGGTACATGTGATCGAACAAGATTATGTACACAGGGTCCCAGTTACATCCAACAATTAAATGTAAAAGAAAAACCGTAATAACTAGGGGTGCACCGATTGCAGTTTTTTTGCAGATCACCGATCTCTACGAAGTCTGACCTGCCGATTCCGATTTTGGCCGATACCAATTTTGTTTTATAAGCAACACTGTTAGATGTTGCAAGGTCACAATGCACCTTCAAATTTCAATCTTATTTTGTTGAAAAACAGACCCTTGAACAATATTCTAGAAACAAAACAAACTTGTTTTAAATGGTCACAAGTTAGTGCTCTGAAATATAAATGAAGTTTAGACAATTGTTGTTAAAACTAAAAGAATCTGTAAAATCGGTTTCTCATGCAAGCATTGGTTGATTTCCGATTTCCCAAAATTAAGGAAATCGGGGCCGATTTATCGGTGCACCTCTAGTAATAACATCTAAGATATGCACTAAGAAAAACAAACTAAAAATACACTAAGCACTAATAGCATGAAAAACCATTACTTCGAACAGCAGCATGAACATGAGACTGTGTGAGCAGATGAGCACAAATGAACACAGCAACATGAAACAGATCAACATGAAACAGATCAACATGAAACAGATCAACATGAAACAGATCAGCAGCAACATGAAATAGATCAACATGAAACAGATCAGAAGCAACATGAAACAGATCAACATGAAACAGATCAGCAGCAACATGAAACAGATCAACATGAAACAGATCAACATGAAACAGATCAACATGAAACAGATCAACATGAAACAGATCAACATGAAACAGATCAACATGAAACAGATCAACATGAAACAGATCAACATGAAACAGATCAACATGAAACAGATCAACATGAAACAGATCAACATGAAACAGATCAACATGAAACAGATCAACATGAAACAGATCAACATGAAACAGATCACAACATGAAACAGATCAACATGAAACAGATCAACATGAAACAGATCAACATGAAACAGATCAACATGAAACAGATCAACATGAAACAGATCAACATGAAACAGATCAACATGAAACAGATCAACATGAAACAGATCAGCAGCAACATGAAACAGATCAACATGAAACAGATCAACATGAAACAGATCAACATGAAACAGATCAACATGAAACAGATCAACATGAAACAGATCAACATGAAACAGATCAACATGAAACAGATCAACATGAAACAGATCAACATGAAACAGATCAACATGAAACAGATCAACATGAAACAGATCAACATGAAACAGATCAACATGAAACAGATCAACATGAAACAGATCAACATGAAACAGATCAACATGAAACAGATCAACATGAAACAGATCAACATGAAACAGATCAACATGAAACAGATCAACATGAAACAGATCAACATGAAACAGATCAACATGAAACAGATCAACATGAAACAGATCAACATGAAACAGATCAACATGAAACAGATCAACATGAAACAGATCAACATGAAACAGATCAACATGAAACAGATCAGCAGCAACATGAAACAGATCAACATGAAACAGATCAACATGAAACAGATCAACATGAAACAGATCAGCAGCAACATGAAACAGATCAACATGAAACAGATCAACATGAAACAGATCAACATGAAACAGATCAACATGAAACAGATCAGCAGCAACATGATGTGATATTTCACAGTGATTATTCTGGTTATATATTCATGAGTCTAGCAGCATCAGGGTAGAAGCTGTTCCTCAGTCTAGTGGTTATACACTTAATGCTCCTCAACCTTCTTTCTGAGGGGAGTGAGGCAAAAAGTGTGTGTGCTGGGTGAGTGGGGTCCTTCATGATGCAAGTGGCCCTCTTCCTGCATCTGGAGGTGTAAATGTCTGTGATGGTGGAGAGACTGACTCCAACAGACTTCTGTGCAACCTTCACCACTCTCTGCAAAGCTTTTCTGTCTGCAGCTGTGCAGCCTCCATGCCACACGATGTTAGAGCACAGGATGCTCTCCACTGCACACCTGTAGAAGGAGGTGAGGAGGACTGAGCATCCCAGACCAGCTCTTCTCAGCCGTCTGAGGAAGCAGAGTCTCTGATGAGCGTTTTTGATCAGGCTGGAAGTGTTGTTGCTCCTGCTGAGGTTATCGTTCATGAGTACACCGTTAGATATTTTATCTAGGCTGATCATGTGGTTTTTGATCTGCTCAGAGATGGGATTACAGGGAACCCCCGTGTTACGAACGAGTTCGGGACATAAGAACGGTTCGCAGCTCGATTCTGCCGTAGGTAGGGGGTGAAAATTATTAAAAAAAAATAAATTATTCATTCATTCAACCTTTATTTATCATGCTAACGGAGCGCGCGCACACATTTAAGCATGTACAGTAGTGTACTGTAATGTTAAACATTGCTATTCACATTTACAGAATAAATAAAAATATATTTTCTTACTTTGAGATGGTCAAAGCCGACATCTTAGGTTGCCATGCGTTGATTGTTGTCGGGCCGAGCAGCGCGGCGGCCGGCCAGTGAACCACCGCAGCTGCTCCAGACCTGTGTTAGCTAGCTGGCTAGCTTCTGCTAGCCAAGCCATGAGCTGGTGTTGGAGCGGCGGCGCGATCAATCTGCAGCTGCTGCTGCTGCCTGAGACATCCACAAAGTTCACAGAGACGTTTCCAGCTCGTAATTAATCCATATGAAGCCATCCTGGTCACCAGTCTTCGGCTGGCTCCCGGGCAGCTAACCTAAAATGGCGTCCGGTGTTCTGTGACCGGAGACCCCAGTGACTGAACCTAAAATGGCGTCCGGTGTTCTACATTAATTTGTGACCGTGTAAACTGAAGACCTACTTCCTGTTGCCCAAGATTGCTCAAAAATGATCAGAAATGATCTTTTTTATCATAATTATTATTTATAAAGCCTTTAAAACAACCACAGCTGCAACAAAGTGATGTACACATGAAATTAAGAACATTTAAACACAAAAAAAAAAAAATTATTATTATTTTTTTTTTTTAATACAGTAATTTCATATTTTTATTAAATATGATATGTTCGTAGGTCCCGTTGTTCGTAGGTCGATGGAGTCGTAAGTGGGGGGTTACCTGTATAATGAAATAATATGACCCGGTTCCGACTGGGTTGAACTGGGCCAGCAACTCTAAAAAGAGTCTCCCAGGGATTCAACATCGGTCAAGGAATAGTATATTTTTGCTTTTCACATCACATAGAAAGGCTTTTGAAGCACCATCTCTTATTTTCCTTACACGTCAAACCACATAAGATCCGTTGAGCTCACAGTCATGCCCCCTCATACACGTGACAGGTTGAGCTTCCCTTCTGCGAAGGGAGTCTAGGCCCTATAAATCTGTAATGACACGGAAGACCCGGCCCTCTCTTCCGGATGCTGAACCAGCATCGAATTGTATCGGAGAGGCCAGCGATGTAAACTGTAACCTTTTCCTTCCTTTATTTTAATACAATTGATAAAACCTAATTCACGTTTCCTTGATTTATTTAGTGCGAGTTACTGCTTCTGAGGGAGGGGTGAACTGGGAGCCTTCGTGGCTGGAGGTGGGCCCTGGGATCCGGAATAAGACCCGCGGGACACACATTGACCAGCAACAACACCCAAATCATTGTTTTGTTCATGCTCAATAATCCAGGTAGAAAAATGTAAAAAAAAAAGTTAAGCCTGGTCCTCTGGACATTCAAAAAAACAAAACAAAAAAATTTGTAGAAATGTTTTGTCTTTCATCAGAAATACTTCTTCAGTCTGAGGAGCTGTATTCAGCTCAGTCTTATAAATAGTACCTTCTCATAGCGGATCAACCAGTTTACTGATGACAGCCTAAACCAGCTGCTCACATGATCAAGGAGGACCATCAGCCTAACGATGGATCGTTAGCACCCTGATGGTTGTTTGCTATTCACAGAGGGCTGAGTGATACTAGCAATAACAGCATTGTAATGGTGTGGTTACACCGAGCAGCTTTTCAGCAGCAGGAGCGTCCAGTTTACATGTAAAGTCAATGGGGGACGCGCTTCCAGCAGCTTCTTGGCGTCGGGCGTCACGTGACATGCGTGTTGAGCGTGCTGGAAAGCGTTTTCCGTGCACGTGAACCGGCTTCAGCCTCCAATCCGCGCATTCAACATGCTGAAGATTTCGCCGTTCAAACGTTCAAACGCCGCTCAACTCTACCTGATTGGTTGGTGTGTCAACCAATCAGGGACAGTCGGGGGGTGAAGAGAGGGGGCAGGGGGAGAGTCCCTATGTGACGCGGAAACGAGGGTGCGCGCGCACTATGTGACGTATTGTTTGTCGGAAAAAAAAAGAAAAGACCCGCGAGGTCGTGGACTATGGAAGAGAAACTCATTGTAGCTGTGTGTTCGCGACAATTCCTTCACGACCAGTCAAGTCTGCTCGACAGAGACGGAAATAAACAGCTCCTCGCCTGGCGGAGTGAGCAGGACTCTGTGCGCAGGACTCTGTATACCGGTAAGCTCCTCCCACACACCCAGCAGCTTCTGGCGTTCAGGTTTGAACACGCTGCATTCACAAGTGCGTCCACTTGCGTGCGTGAGGAGCTTTTTGGAGGTTCAAAACGCTGCTTCGTGTGACTGTACCATAAGAGGGGGACAGTTGAACCTGGAGGCCTCCACCTCTGTTTAATGATGGACGGTTTCTTTTCACAAAGATGGCCTCCTTTACTCCTCTCTCAAACCATTGTTCCTCTCTATCAAACTCCCGCAACATACGGAATGACCACTGGTCTGCTGGTTCCTTCTTTTCACCTGATGGCTGGCTGGAGTCCTGTTTGGGTTTCTTCTCTGCTTTCAGGAAGGCCCAGTTAGGATATCCACATTTCTCTAGAGCCTGTTTTGTGTGTGATTTCTCCTTCTGTCTGGCTCCTAAGTTAGTGGGGACGCTGTCTGCTCTGTGGTACAGAGTCCTGATGACTCCTAACTTGTGCTCCAGAGGGTGATGGGAGTCAAACTGTAAATACTGGTCTGTGTGGGTGGGTTTGCGGTACACCTCAGTTTGCAAATTTCCTCTATCAGAAACTGAGACCTCACAGTCCAAGAAAGCCAACCTGCCATTTTTTACATCTTCTCGTGTGAACTTGATATATTTATCCACAGAGTTGATGTGATCAGTGAAATGTTGGACTTCCTGAGATTTAATTTTAACCCAGGTGTCGTCAACATACCTGAACCAATGACTTGGTGGTCTCCCTGAAAAGGACGTCAAGGCTCTCTTTTCTACCTCCTCCATGTACAGGTTGGCAACAATAGGAGAAACTGGAGACCCCATAGCACACCCATGTTTCTGCCTATAATATTGCTCCCCATATGTGAAGTAGGTTGACTGCAGGCACAGTTTCAAGAGTTGACACAGTTGCTCTGTGGAAAGTGTGGTCCTGCTGCTCAGAGTGGTGTCTGATTTTAACCTTAAACAGACCACCTCTACTGCCTCATCAACAGGAATGCACGTAAAGAGTGATGTGACATCAAAAGAGACCATTGTTTCATCAGTCTCCATGATGACATCCCTCACCTTATCCACAAAGTCCATGGTGTTCTGTATGTGGTGTTCTGAGCTGCCAACTAAAGGGATGAGTACAGATGCCAGATATTTGGAAACATTGTAAGTGACCGAGTTAATCATGCTAACAATTGGTCTTAAAGGTACACCTTGTTTGTGGATTTTGGGTAAACCATACAGACTTGGCGTGGCCTCCCCTGGGTACAGTCTGTGGTACAGAATACTGTCAATAGCCTTGTCCTGCTTCAAAAATTTCAAGCAATCTATCAACTTATTCTTGTAACCACTTCCTGGATCTCTTTTCAGCGGTTCATAAGTGGTTAAGTCACTAAGGAGTGACATAATCAAAATCACTGTGCACCTTCCTTTGTCTGCTGGGAGAATTATGATGTTTTTGTCCTTGCTAAGAGTGGTGAGTACATCTCTCTCTTCTCTTCTGATGTTGGAAGGTGGTGGTTTGGCATTACTGAGACAGGCTGAAACTTTGATTCTGAGTTGTTCTGCTTCAAACTCTTTAGTTTTGTTGTTACGGATCGCTGACTCAGTGGCTGTGATCATCTCCACCAACGGAACTCTACTTGGTGTCACTGCAAAGTTTAGTCCCCTGGCAAGAATCTCTGTCTCCGGCTGGGTGAGCTGTCTGCCAGATAAACTCTTCACCCACTTTTCTGTCTCCCTGTCATGTAACTGTTTACTAGAGTGTTGTCTTCCACTGAATGTGTTATTGGAATTGTGATGGCGTTGACAAGTTATCAGTAAGTTTAAACTTGTTTTGTTGTCAAGTCTTGGACTTGACATGCTGTGCTAAGCATACCTGATCTGTACAGTCCATCACTTGCTGAAGTGTGGTCTGATCTAGGCACGTTGTTAGTTTTTGTTTAATGTGCTCTTCTTTGGCCTTCAAGGCCTCAATAGTAAAAAATAGTCTGTCTCACCCGTTCATTCAGCAGCTGGGTGCTGGTTCTGGCTGTCAGCAGCAAACTGGTTGATCCACTATAAGAAGGTGCTATTTATAAGACTGAGCTGAACATAGCTCCTCAGACTGAAGAAGTCTTCTGATGAAAGATGAAACATTTCTACTTTTTTTATTTTTATATATCTAGAGGACCAGACTTAACTTTTTTTTTTAGAAAAGACCAAAATGTTTCAACAAAGGAGAAACGGTCCAGAGGACCTGACTTAATTAACCCTGTTAGCTTTTTTTCTACTATTGATCATGCATCAACCAGTTTACTTAAACACACACTAAACTTAATCAAATGAGTCTAGAACACTTTAAAACTAAATCTCCAAATGAAGAAACATCCAAACCTGTTTGGAACTGAGCTTCTGAAGGAGTTGTATGAACCTCCACCTGGTCAAACCTGCATTTTCTTCTTCTTCTTCTTCTTTTAGTTTAATGGCGGATTGCAAACAACGTTCAGGTGCATACCGCCACCTACAGAGCAAGAGTGTGTAGCTCATTGCCTCCTCTTCCTACTTTTGATATTAATTTTATGTAGATAAACGAACAACTCTTTTCTAACATCTTTTGTTTTATCTTCAGTTCCTAAAATTCCTCCCATACTCCAAACTCCCTGCCTCTCTGACTTTTCTTTTCAATCTGTCCCTTTCATTTGTATATTTAATGCACTCCAACATGTTCTATACACTTTCTGTATCCCCACATTCCTCACATTTACTGTCATTCCGTTTCCCCATCAAGAACATTGTATCATTCAGATGTGTACTGTATGGCCCTCATTCTCATTATTATCACCTCTTCTCTTCTACATCTTCCTCTATAATTATTTATTGAAACTGATTTTTGAATTTTGAATAATCTTCTTCCTTTCTTGTCTTCATTCCATCTTTTCTGCCATTTTTCTTTTTCTTTTCCTGTAATAATTGACTTACCCTCTCCTTTCCCTAATGTTATATTAACTGTTATTCCTCCTGTCAACGCTTTTTTAGCAAGTTTATCTTTCATTCCCTTCCACCCCCTCGTGTGCTGGTACCCAACAAAACTGTACATCAGTTCCACCTCTGTGTAACCGGAATAATGTGTGCTGTATTTCTAAAAGAAGGTCTTTCCTGTTGTTTCCTGTAGACTGCATACTTTCTATAACAGCCTTTGAATCAGTGCATACCACCCTCTAACCTCCTCAATCCATTGCAAGCTAAATATACCTGCCACCATCTCTGCTGTGTATACTGAAAGTTGATCTGATATCCTTTTGGAAATACAAACTTCAAATTCTGGGACATAAACTCCTATTCCCAACCACCCACCCCTTTGGGTTTTTTTTAGCCATCTGTGTAAATTTCCATGTAATTATAATATGATTCTCTAATGTACGTGCTGGTTTTCACCCCTATTTCATTTACATTCCATTCTCTTTTAATTTCTAGTATTTTCACATCAACTTTACTTTCTGGAATTAACTAGTGAGATAAGACTAATTGGATTAATATTAACTAGTGAGATAACACTAATTGGATTAATCTGTGCAAATTCTGTAATTTCTATTACATATATTTCCGCTAATTTGTTTATTTTCCACCCAAATCCGTTTCTTTGATATTTGTTATATTCCCAACAGTTCTGAATTGTGGTTGCTGCAGGATTTCCTTTACTTGCTTTAAGTTTAATTAATCCAGTACGTTAATGACAGTTTAGTTCTTCTCAACAGAGTTTCACCAGTTTCTATAAGTACCTGTATTGCATTATTGGGGGTTGTCTTTATCGCTCCTGTGCACACACGTAGTGCTGGATTGAAGTCTGTCTAATTTTTGAAGTGTTGAATTTGCTGCTGCTCCTCCATACAATATCCATAGTCCAATGTCGATCTGAGAGCTCTGTAAACATTTAAAAGTGATTGTTTATCTGCTCCCCAGTTGCCAATGCTTTCATTAGATTTATTACTTTTTTACACTTTGTTTCCACCTGATTTAAATGACATTGCCATGAGTATGAACTGTCTAACCATAAGCCAATATTTAAATTCACTAACCGTACAGTACTGTAGTAAGAAATGTTCATCATTTATCTTCTTTTTTGTTGTTATCATCATGTATTTTGTTTTGCTTACAGACAGTTTGAAACCCCATTCATAAGACCAGCTCTCTATTTGATTAATTGCTTTTCTAATCCTGCATTTTCTCCTGCTGTGGATTGATAATCACCACCTGAATGCCTTCAGCTGGCTGCAGAGCTGCTGTTCTCCTTCTGACCACAAGGTGGCGACAGAGGACCACCAGCACTTTGTTTACACTGTACTGTACATGTATGCAGATTAAAAAAAAAGTTTTTTTATCAACATTACAAACATGTCTGCCAGCCAGGGGTAAATTTACAGGTACAAAAGTAATAGTATTCAAGTATAAAAAAGGACAATATCATTATAAAATGGTACAGAAGGTAAAAAAAGTCTAAAAAGGTACAAAACAATATATTCACAGGTCATATCGATAAATTCACATTACATTTTTCTAGAACTGAATTGGTTTTCATTGCCTTTTTGTTTTCAAGTCCTTTAATGGTGGTGCTGTATAAAGTTCCTTGCTGAAGTGGGTTATGCAGATTGAACACATTAAACTGAC
>JBBPBX010006282.1:56906-69049 GCA_038048925.1 Garcialebias charrua
GAGCTAACAGAAGTTACCTCCAGACCAGGAGGCTGACAGAGTCAGTCCGAGCAGAGGAGGTTTTTTTAGGACACATGAGCTGGAAACGCTCGGTGTACTCCTCTGGAAGTGTCCCCTAGCGGCCGAAACTGGTACTGTACTGCGCCCCTAGTGGCCAAAAGTGGTACTGCACCATTTTCTGCCAAAGTGAAAAACGGTCATAACTGAGGCAAAAATTGGTCTAAAAATATGGAAAAAATTCCATAAATAGGTTGCACTGGTGTATAGGTCGCAGGCCTTGAAAAAAACAAACATAAAAAGGTGTGACCTATACACCGGAAAATACGGTAACTTAGAGATTGTTTTTGTTGGCTACGTCATAGAGCTGGGAGGCCATCTTAAACTGGGTTGACTCCAAAAGGTTGTCATTTGTAGATGTACGTCCAGTAACTAAAATCCATCCAGTGGTCACTGATATTTTGCTAATGCCACAGATAAATGAACACATGCAAACAAACAAGAACATTATCGTCTTTGGCAGGTAACAACAAAACAATGCCTTTTTAAATTACGACTGCATACTGTAACTGTGGGTTTTGTCTTTCAGGTTCAGCTAATGAAGCTCCACATGCCCCCCACTCTCTGCACCCGCACTTGGTCCAGGAGCACCTCAGCAGCAACGTCATCGTGGCCAGCAACCTGCCAACACCCATCCACAATGGTCAAATCTGTGAGTACATCCAGTGTGTGTTACAATGCTCGCAGCACGGAGGTCTTCAAACACAATATTCAGGGAGTTTTAATGCATAAAAAACAAACATTTTTTAACCTGTTCAAATTTGATGGAAGCTGCCAGAAGCTTGAAGTCAAGTCAACAACAATCAAATGTCCTAAACTAAAGGAATATATTCAGATGTTCCTCTCAGCTCCATGTGCAGCCAGGTTAGGAAAAATAATCCTTTAAATTCTTTATGGAGACTAATCTGGCTTATGTTGTCAAAGAGAACTCCTGTTATTTGTTTTCTCAGCAGGTTTATTGGGTTAGGAGAAAACTTACAACTGCACTAATTAGTTGTGGGAATTTGCCCCAGATCATTTTAGAATGCTGTTAAAACACCTGCCTCCTGCTGCAGCTCTAACCTGCTCTGGTCTCTTTGTGCTCCACTTTTCAGCCACTCCTGAAACTCCGATCCCGTCTCCACCCACAGCCTCCGGGTCAGAACATTATAAAATGCCTCAAGGGGTCATAGCTACAGTGCCCAAGCAGCCCACCTCCATCCCTCAACCAACCATCACAAAGCAAGAGGCTATTTAACAACTGTTTCAATCCTTTACCCTTTTTTATTGTGAACATATAAATGTTGAAGCTGTTGACTTTAGTGAAACTTTAAAAGTAGCTAAAAATAGAATATTTTTTGCCCGCCTCTCACAGATAGCCTTCAGGGATATATTTGTACATACAATGCAGATGAAGCTGAGCTCCACTTCCACTTATCCGGGGTCGGGTCGCGGGGGTAGCAGCCTAAGTAGGGAGGCCCAGACTTCCCTCTCCCCAGCCACTTGGAGCAGCTCCTCTGGGGGAATCCCAAGGCGTTCCCAGGCCAGCCGAGAAACATAGTCCCTCCAGCGTGTCCTGGGTCTTCCTCTGGGTCTCCTCCCGGTGGGACATGCCCGGAACACCTCACCAGGGAGGCGTCCAGGAGGCATCCTAACCAGATGCCCGAGCCACCTCAACTGGCTCCTCTCGATGTGGAGAAGCAGCGGCTCTACTCCGAGTCCCTCCCGGATGACTGAGCTTCTCACCCTATCTCTAAGGGAGAGTCCAGCCACCCTGCGGAGAAAACTCATTTCAGCCGCTTGTATCCGAGATCTTGTTCTTTCGGTCATAACCCAAAGCTCATGACCATAGATGAGGGTGGGAACGTAGATCGATCGGTAAATTGAGAGCTTTGCCTTTTGACTCAGCTCTCTCTTCACCACGACAGACCGGTACAGCGCCCGCTTCACTGCGAACGCTGCACCTATCCGCCTATCAATCTCTGAGGAATGCCTCATCAAAACATTTAGCCCAAAAAAGCTCTGTCTTCAGACTATTCCAGACTAATAATTTTTTATTTATTTGGCAGCTGGACAACCATTTATTTTTTAATCCCAAGACATTCACGTAATAATTCTGTTTCTTGTTCAAGGTCGGTTCAGTTCAGTAGGAGGTCCTACAGCGTCGCTCAGGCTGGACTGTGCTCACACTATGGTCAATGGTAATTGGAGCTTATTTATATAGCGCTTTCCAGCCCCCTATGAGGGGCCCCAAAGTGCTTTACAATACCAACCATCCACCCATTCATCCACACATTCATACACCGGTAGCGGCAGACTGCCATGCAAGGCGCCATCCAGTCCTACCGGGAGCAACTCGGGGTTAAGTGTCTTGCCCAGGGACACAACGACACATGGTGTGGGGAACCGGGATTCAAACCTCCAACCTTCCGATCGGGGGACGACTGCCATTACCACTATGCCACGGCCGACTACCAAACAAATCCAAATCAAACTGGGTCCAGACCACTACTGAAGGTGGTTTGAGTGAAAACATTTTCACCGAGGTTGTTCAGACCGCTATCCAAAAGCAACCTGAATGCTCAAGACGCAGGTTGGTGCCAGGTGTAAATGGGTCCTTTAAAAACAGACATGCTGCAAATAGCCTTGATCACTGGGTAACATCTGTGTGTGCAGAGACATGAATGTTAGACACAACAACATGACTTTGGGAGTATTTCATGAATGTTACAACAAGCCTTACATTTTCAAACATTTAATGTAGCACAGTTCTGTGTTTATTGAACCAAGAACGGAAAAGCTGAAGAAAGGCCAAGTTCAGCTTCTTGGTTAACTTTAATACTTTATGACCAAACTTTTCTGTCTGTGGTATGTTTTATGTCCTGCCTCCTGCATTTTTGCAGGTAAGAGTCTGAAAGAGAAAATTCATGTAAAGAAAAGCACCAAGAAGCTGACACACGTGCCACTTTAAAAAAAGTCAAAGACAGATTTGCTAATGATGATTCCCAAGATGTGTATTTTTGTATTGTATTTTTTGTTTAGTACTTTGTCATGGTTTAACTACTGAATAAAATTGTGCTTTGTAACCTTGTACTGCCTTAAAAAAACAAGAAAGTTTTGCCTTACAATGTGAAACCAACCTAATAAATTTTAATGTCTATTTTTACTTTGCTATTTTCTGCACATATTTTTTATACTGCGGTCATAAAGAAGAATTTACTAAAGGATGTAGCGGAATGAAAATGAAAACAACATTTTTTTAAAGTTCCAACGTGGCAGTGTTGCTTGGTCACTGATAAACTGATAAAGTGTAATAAAATCATTATGGTTAGTTGTCACAGCAACTTCAAAGATAAATGTGCACGCTCTAAGTGGAAAAAAGGTGACTAACATGCTGAGGTCACATACTTACGTTACAAACCAAAATCAAAGGGGAAAAAAAGCACAGGTAAGAATAAGACAGTGTTATAACACGGGGAACCCAGATGATATGAGACCCAGAACGAGGCAGAAACAGGAATACAAGAGTGACAGTGTTTATTTATTCACAGTGAAAATTTAGTATAGTTGTCTCTCTGCAACATCCTGGAAGAAGGGGGAGATGGTGGTCAGAGATGATCTTCAGGTGAGAGTTTGAATAAAGATATTTGTTGTGCCGATCTCTTACAGTTCTTGGAAAGCTGAGATGTTGATCCTCCAAACAATAGATGTGTTTGCAGAGAGGAGTCCAGGGGAGAACCAGCGGAGACCGAAGAAGGCAGGCTACTGGTGGACAGGCACAAGGGAGTCAGGCCGGGGAAGGAGGAAGTCCAAACTGAGGCCAGGGATGAGGCCAGACAGGAACAGGGAGATCCAATGTACACCTGAGCTCTTTAATGGACCAGACATTAGAACAAATTCTTGTAAACAATTGATATTGCTCGTTTGAAACATGTTTTATTCTTAGTGCAATTTGAGTTGTATCAGAAAAACATAAAAATGTAACATTCAAAAAGTTTGTGCAAAACAGACCATGTGCACAGACCACCACGTCTTGTAATGATCACAAAAAAACATTCTTTGGTCATTTAAAACTACAGTACTAGTTACTGCACTTCTTCAGTAACTTCTTTATCATCACATACTTTCAGAATTTCAATGTATGCATGGGATTTAGGACAACTGAAAATTGGTGAGAAAATAATCGATTTAACTTCCAAAATGTATGCTGGTGAAGATTCTCAGTCGTCCAGGACATGATCAAATCAAAAAAGGCGTTCAATACAGAACAACTGGACTTTATTTGTAGCAACAAGACGTTTCGCTTCTCATCCGAGGAAGCTTTATCAATTCAATGAGCAGACTGTGAGAGGGAGAATTTATAAACAGGGTAAGCCATTGACACGCACCAACATAAGTAAATTGGAATCTAACACCCACACATACTTGGGATAACACATACCTGTGACCCATTCAAAGTTCAGTGTGTGAAAACAGAGCTTACAGAAAACACACACACATCCTACTGCATGTAAATTGACAAGTCACACCTCACACATTAATAGCAGGGACCTGTCCGTTACAAATAAATTCCAGTTGTTCTGTACAGTATTGAACGCCTTTTTTGATTCCAAAATGTATGTTTCTGTATCCTGATAGAACAGCAAATGTGTTTTTATCCTGTGAGTCATGCAGAAACTCAGAGTCCTTATTAAACCATCTGACTGTATTAAGTTAGGACATATACCTTAATTGTACCATAAACTATCAATCCTAATGTCTGTGTAAAAAATACATTTACAGATCTGTCAGGGGACAAAGAAACATGGTTGTGGAGAATTGAAACATTTTCAAATCAGTTTTGAGTTGTTCTAAAGCACATGTGTGAACTTCTTGGGATTCCTCAGTAGAAGACGTGGGTCTTGCATCTTCTGCCACCTGCCACCATCACCTGCCACCATCACCTGCCACCTGCCACTGTCTGTTGTGTGCTGCTGCCAGCTGCCTCCTCAAAGCTGGACTCATCATCTGAAAAACAAACAAAATAAAGTTAACTGGACCCCTGGTATGTTGAAATTTGTTAGGTTAATTATCTGGTTAGTTGGAGTAGTGTTATAATGTACAATATAGTTCTATGCTAGCCCTAAAGCTACTCTTATTTCTTATTATAATTACATTTTAACATATTTGTTGTATTCTAATTACTCCAAGTAATACAGTACCGAGGTTTAATGTGTTTTGAAGAGTCTAACTTACCAGAAATGATGCTTTGCTCCTCTGGTTAGCTTCGGGGCTGTAGTCCTCAGATTCCTCTCCTCATAAGATCCACACCGCTGCCTGCTGTGTTGGAAGTGGCAGATCTCTCATCAGTTTGTCCATCAACATGTAAAATGAAAAAGTGGTGGGGTCGGAGCCACTTCCCGTTTTTGTTTTTAACTTCGTAGCACTTAGCTTTCAAGCTCTTCCAGCGATCTCTGGCTTCTTCCAGCTTTTCATGTACTTGTTTAAATAACTCCGTGTTCCCACACGTTCGGTCAAGGCGTTCGATAATTTTGAGCTATTTTAACGTTTCCATTAGAAATGTTGCATCGCTCACCGACCAGTTTTGCTTCCCCACCATGTTAGCATTAGCATCTACCCACTAACCAGGCGGAAAAGGAAACGCGTAGGGGAGGGGTGCGCAGCGCACATGCTCAGTCAGGACAGTTTTCCACAGTCCGTTAAAAGGAACAGATCATGTACATGAACACCGATCGGGTTATTGATCGGCGTAAACCACCCGTTTCGATCTGATCACAAATTAGGTCGGATCACGCCGAATACACAAAAAATAACCCGAACGGTGCGTTTACATGACACACTTTTGTTCTGATCGTCCGTTTGATCCGATTACTTATGTCCATGTAAACATAGCTAAAGTTTTGATACAGGCTAGAAAATTGAAGGGAACAAAGGTTTACATTAATGAACATTTAACAAAGAAAATTTGTAATATTGCTCGTGAAGCAAGGGCGTTAAAAAAGCAGAACAAAATATTTTCTACTTGGACAAGAAACTGAAACATTTGTATAAAAGTACAGAAAGGATCACAGGCCAAATTGGTAAAAGATTTAAAGGACTTGGAAAGATTGAAATGAGCTAATGTGATGATTAAAAGTTGTGTTACAAATATCTGTACGTACAATATATGGGATGAACACTATGACAAACACCTACACTAAATAATTAAAATGTACGATGAATCACAATTCAAAATATATAATACAGACAATGTCATTAATGGTAATCTTTTTCCAACTACAAAGGATAGCAAATATTATAATATTGAGCAGTTTATTGAAATCAGTAAGACAAGTGAAGCACTCTCTATTATTCATTTAAACTGTAGAAGCCTTAATGCAAAAATATCTGAGATATCAGATTATTTGAAAAAAATTGATACACCTTTTACAATACAGGTAGTCCCCGATTTACGAGCGCTCTGATCTGCGAGGTTCCAGACTTACGAGCTGCACATTTTTGGAAAAAACGAAAAAAATACTGAGTTTTCATGTGTTTTTTCACTACAGTTAGCTAGTTAAGCATATAAACACACGTTTCCGATCATTTTTATGCACTCAAAAGTAGTTTTTAGATGAAAATAGAGTGTTTTTAGGCGCGCTAGCGAAAACCGTTCCAATTTACGAGCGGATTTCCGGATTTACGAGCGAAATGGCGGCCGTTCCAAATTACGAGATTTCCGGTTTACGAGCGCCTCGTTGTAACGGATCTCGCTCGTAAATCGGGGACTACCTGTAGTTGCATTATCAGAAACCTGGTTAAATGATGGAAATATACAAAATGTATATATTGAAGGGTATGGATTGTATTATAGGAGTAGGAAAAATAAGAGGGGTGGAGGGGTGGCTATATTTGTTAAATGTGAAATAGAGTGTAGGATACATAGTGAGATGTCTATATTGTTGACAATATGTTAGAAATGACAACAATAGAAATAATAGATAAAAATAATAAAAACATACTGATAAGTTGTGTATATCGATCACCAAAATCAAGAATACAGTATATATTTTTTTACTGATAAGATCAATGAATTATTAGTGAGGAGTTGTAACAAAAAAGTCTTCTTGTGTGGTGACTTCAATATTGATATTGGGAACAAAACTGATTCAAATAACACCGATACATTTATGGATTCAATGTGTAGTTTGAGTTTCTTTCCAACAATAAATTAATAAACACATTAAAAAAAGCACTAGATACATTAAAAAATGAACTAGATAAACAAAATTGGGATGATGTATATGTAAATGATGTAAATGAATCTTATGATAAGTTTATGAATATACTAGAACCTTTGTAAAAAAAAAAAAGTGTGCGAATAAATAAACAAAATAAAAGATACTGTAGATCCACGATGGTTGACGAAAGAACTGAAAAACGCATGTAAAAAAAAAAAAGAAGAAGAATCTGTATTCATGTTTTTTAAAATCTAGAACAGTTGATACTGAAACAAAATATAAAAACAAATTAGTCAGGATTATAAGAAAACAAAAAAAGGGAATATTGTAGTAAATTACTACACAAAAGTATTGGTGATATGAGAGCAACTTGGAAAATAATGAATAGTGTTTTAAATAAAAATAAGGTTGGTATGAGCACTTCAAAATATTTTGTGGATAATAATGTGGAAATCCGTGATGAAAATGAAATAGTTAATGGATTTAACAATTATTTTGCAAATGTGGGATCTGCCCTTGCATCAAACATACCAAAAGTGGATATAAATGTGAGTCATTCAATTGATGGTTGTGTGAATAGTATGTTTCTAAAAGGAACTGACAAAGAAGAAATCATGATGGTGGTTAACAAATTTCATGATAAAAGATCAAAAGACTGTGAAGATATGGACATGATGGTTGTGAAGGAAATAATGAGTTATGTCATTGAGCCATTGAACATACATTTGTAATCTGTCATTTTCATCTGGAATATTTCCAAACAGAATGAAAATAGCCAAGATAGTTCCTCTTTTTAAGAATGGCGATAAATGTCTATATAACAATTACAGACCTATATCTTTGTTGCCGCAGTTCTCCAAAATTTTAGAAAAATTATTTGTAACTAGATTTGATTTCTTTCTAGATAAACATAATATCTTAAGCAAAAGTCAATATGGGTTTAGATCAAATAACTCAACTTCCATGGCTCTCATGGAGTTGATGGAACATGTTACTACAGCTGTTGATCAAAAACAATATTGTCTAAGTGTGTTTGTTGATATAAAAAAAGGCATTTGATACAATCGACCACTCTATTCTACTTGAAAAACTGGACAAATATGGTATTAGAGGAACAGCTTTGCAGTGGATACGTAGTTATTTGCAAAACAGAAAACAGTTTGTACATATGAACAATGTAAGATCTGGCCTCTGTGGTATTTCATGTGGAGTGCCGCAAGGCTCTGTACTTGGACCGAAATTGTTTATTTTATATTTTAACGATTTGATGAATGTGAGATGTGTTCTTTTTGCTAACGATACTACTTTCTTTTGTTCGGGTGATGATTTGAAACATTTGATTGACTTGATGAATAGGGAGTTTGTTAACATGCAAACTTGGTTTAATTTAAACAAGTTATTGTTGAATATTGATTAAACTAATTATATGATTTTTAGTAAAAAAAAGATAACTACAGTCCTTTCAAAATTAACTGTGTTGAAATAAGTAGAGTCAGTGAAATGAAGTTTCTGGGTGTGATCATTGACGATAAATTTTCATGGAAACAACACATAAATTCTGTTAAAACTAAAATATCCAAATCCACAGCAGTATATAGGGTAGAGGATTTATTGAATGATAATGCCTTGTATTTGCTATATAACACAATTATAGTACCACAGGATGATTCCCAACAAATGTTCAGAGCTCTAAAAGATTGTGCAATATCGTTCCTTAATCTGTCTACCTGTTAGCACAATATATATTTGAACCACTGGACACATGTTAATGAAACTTAAGGAAATAACATTGGCCATCCATCCATCCATCCATCCATCCATCCATCCATCCATCCATCCATCTCTTTGTCTTGTTCTGGAGTCGGGTTGTGGGGCAGCTTGAGCAGGAAGGCCCAGCATCTCCTTCCACAGCCTTGTCTTCCAGGTCTTCCAGGAGGATTTTAAGTCATTCTCAGGACAACCATGAGACATTGTCTGTCCAGCGTGTCCTGAGTCTACTCACAGGGCCTCCTCCCAGTTGGACATGCGTGGAACACCATCATTTAAGTGTGACGTCATCCGACTTAGGTTGAATATTGTCACATTCTCCAAAAATCACATATGAACTTTGTGTAAAAACATTAAAAATGTCAAAATGCCAGTTCTGCCATGTAAAGTCCAACTTCCTGTGACCTTAACCCTTAAATGTTTAATGATGTGTCTACTCTGAGGTATGTCTGAGCTCATCTGGTTTTACCACTTGCTTGCTGTTTATAGAGGAATAATGATCGTTTTAAGCTAATTTTGTCCACACTGTACAGAGTTCTGCAACTAAAAGTCTTAGCACAATATTCCCATTTAAGCCTCTTTCTTTCATGTGCATTTTGCAAAACTCGATTGCAGTGCTTTAAGTGGGCCGGAACGCACCGGAACGCAGTTCCACCACTTCTAAAATTTAACCCTGAGAGTACCGGGACTTTTTTTAGAGTACCCTACTGTGCGTTCCGGAACTTATTTTCGTCTTCTCCACTTGAAAAAAAAAATGCCCTCAGAAAAAGCCTATAGTTTTTGGCGCAAATCGCTTGCCGTACATTCAAGTGGACCTAGGCATCTCACGTGAGAGGAAAAGCGGAAGAAAACAATCACTTGTGATGTTGAGCTGGCTCCAAAGGGGCTCCAAGAGGACACGAAATGGAGCAGAGTTAACTGATAACAGTAGCACTCTCGAACAGTCTGTCATTGCACAAGAAAACAGAGTTCAGACTCTACAAGCTAGCATTAGCACATCGGAGCCTGATGCTTCACAAACGCCTGTTACTGTCGATTTTGCCGCCGAAAGAGACGTCAGCGACATACAACAAAATGACCAGTGGCCGGACTGTTGGTCAAAGGAAGTGCAGTATTTTTGCTCACAGAACAACTGGCTAATTGCCAAAGACGGAAAGCTTGGCTGCAAGGTATGTTTCTGTCTCATATTATTATTATTATGACATTAGGGAGAGTACAGGCGCTTATTTTTTTCCACTTAAAGCACTGATTACCGTAAAAACCGGTCTATAATACGCTGTATTTTTGCTCATTTGAATGTCCTACGTATTAAACACTGAAGAGTATTATTTATGGATTTTTTTCCCATATTTTTAGACCAATTTTTCGTTCGTTTTTCATTTTTGGCAAAAATGGTGCAGTACAGTTTCGGCCGCTATACGGGCGCTGTGGGCAGCAGCCAGCAGAGAACTCAGGGAGCGAAGAGGAAGAGGAGGGCCACTTCCAGACGTTTCCAGCTCATGTGTCCGAAAACCGCCTCCTCTGGTCGGACTGACTCTGTCGCTGCCCGCACCTTTTTCTCTGGGTGTACCGGTAGCTGCATTTAGCTTAGCTGTGAGGTTCGCTGTTTTTGTTGCAAGATACCACTCATAAACCACACCTGGATTTTTAAATCCAGCTGATTTCACATTTGGTTCAGCTCAGGAGCCCGTCTGCTATAGTCAGGTAAGAAATATATTTTTTAAGCGTTTATTTAGCTAAATTTAAAGAAACAAAGCGTCCGGTCCGAGCCGCCTGCCTAAAATTCGGCGAACTTTTTAAAAAAAAATCCAGCTGATTTGAACATTTCGTTAAGCTCAGGAGCACGTCTTCTATAAAGTCAGCTAAGAAATATATTTTTTAAGCGTTTATTTAGCTAAATTTAAAGAAACAAAGCGTCCGGTCCGAACCGCCTGCCTAAAATTCGGCGAACTTTTTTTTAAAATCCAGCTGATTTGAACATTTCGTTAAGCTCAGGAGCACGTCTTCTATAAAGTCAGCTAAGAAATATATTTTTTAAGCGTTTATTTAGCTAAATTTAAAGAAACAAAGCGTCCGGTCCGAACCGCCTGCCTAAAATTCGGCGAACTTTTAAAAAAATCCAGCTGATTTGAACATTTCGTTAAAGCTGCAGTATGTAGCTTTTTTTATGAACATATTTCTTCACTCTGTCACTACCTCCTGACAGACTGATGTTAGCCAGGTAATCTCTGAAAAAAAATTAAAAAAAATATTGTCCCCTTGCTTCTCCAGGTGGTAAATAAGCATTTCTAAAAAGAAAAGGTGACCCGCCATTTTCCAGCCAATAAAAACAGAGTTTGTAACCAGCCAATAAAAACAGAGCTTGAATTTGAATCAGCCAATAAAAACAGAGCTTGAATTTGAATCAGCCAATAAAAACAGAGCTTGAATTTGAAATTCAACAGACCACAAGGGGGCAGAGCCACATATGGCTCTGAGGGGGAGGGATCAGAATGCTTTGCCTGTTGAAAATATTTCTAACTGCTGCAGTTCTACAGAAACTGCATACTGAACCTTTAAGCTCATGAGCACGTCTGCTATAAAGTCAGCTAAGAAATATTTTTTTCTCGCAAAGAAATAATTGTTTTACCGTGTTTCCTTGTGAAGATCTTCGTACTCGCTTGCTTCTGTCGCCGCCATCTTGATTAGGGCAAATGAGGCACTGACGCGTCGCGTGGTGATGACACGTATTAAACACTGAAGCGTATTGTTTAGGTTTTTTTCTTGTTTATTGTTAATAATTGGACAAAGCGTATTAAACACCGGTGCGTATTTTACAACGGCGAATGCGATACATGTGTTCAATTGAAAATCAAGACTGAATCAGAAGGAAAACGAACAAATCTGTTTCAGTGCAAACCAAACAGGCCCTGAACGACCGATCAAACATATCAAGCACAAATAAAGATAATATTTCACTTTTACTATTGACATATTTTATGGCAACCATTTTATTTACCATGCAGGGAAAATAAAGACACAAGTTTACCCTTCATTTATCTTTGCATTCCTTCTAACCTGAGAAAGTGATTGTAGAAACCACCCCGCCTTGCTTTACCAGCTGAAGACAGACAGAAAAGC
>JBBPBX010006283.1:7882-69047 GCA_038048925.1 Garcialebias charrua
CCCCCCCCCGTGGACATTTCAGGAACCGCCACTGATGGAGATGCAAAATCAGTCATGCATTCTTTAATAAAAAAATTTTTTATGATTTCTGTGTGACATATGTCTGTGTCAGTAAATATACGTTTAAATACCAGTATCTCATTTTAACTACATCCAAAAACCGGGCCCTCACCCCGATAGTCGCTAAATGTTTTGAGAAACTGGTCATGTCCCACATCAAGGCAACCGTCAACATCAATGAGGACCCTCATCAATACGCATACCGTGAGAACCGATCAACAGAGGACGCCATTTCTTCCGTGGTCCACACTGCTCTCACCCACCTGGATCAGAAAGACTCATACGTGCGTCTGCTCTTTGTGGACTTCACATCTGCCTTCAACACCATGATCCCCCAAACTCTGATAGACAAACTATCTACACTTGGACTAAGCCCCTCTATTTGTAACTGGATACTAGACTTCTTAACAGACAGACCACAGTCCGTGAAGATCCACAACTTCTCCTCCTCCACCATAACCCTCAGCACTGGCTCTCCTCAGGGATGTGTGCTGAGCCCCCTTCTGTTCACTCTGCTCACATATGATTGTACAGCCACACTTCCAGGCTGTCATATTGTTAAGTTTGCAGATGATACAGCGGTGGTGGGATGCATCACAAACAATGATGAGTCCAGCTACAGACAGGAGGTGGAACACCTGGAGAGCTGGTGCAAAGAGAATAATCTTCACATGAATGTGAAGAAGACAAAGGAGATGATTGTGGACTTCAGAAGGAACAAACACACCCATGCCCCACTGATAATAGGTGGGTCTGCAGTGGAAGTGGTCTCCAGCTACAAATACTTGGGTGTACACATGAATGATAACCTCAGCTGGAGCAACAACACCACCAGCCTGATCAAGAAAGGTCATCAGAGACTCTACTTCCTCAGACGGCTGAGACGAGCCGGTCTGAGCAGCCCAGTTCTCACCTCGTTCTACAGGTGTGCAGTGGAGAGCATCCTGTGCTCCAGCATCAACGTGTGGCATGGAGGCTGCACAGTTGAAGAGAGGAAAGCTCTGCAGAGAGTGGTGAAGGCTGCACAGAAGTCTGTTGGAGTCAGTCTCCCCACCATCACAGACATTTACACCTCTAGATGCAGGAAAAGAGCCACCTGTATCATGAAAGACCTCACTCATCCAGCACACTCACTCTTTGCCCCACTCCCCTCAGGACGGAGGTTGAGGAGCATCAAGTGTAGAACCACTAGACTGAGGAACAGCTTCTACCCTGAGGCTGTTAGACTCATGAATAAATAAAAATAAAATTAAAATAAACACTGCAAAATATCACATCATGGTGATGCTGATATGTTTTCTTGTTGCTGTGTTCATCTGTGACCATCTGTGACCATCTGCTCATACAAACTCATGTTCGTGCTGCTGTTTATTCCCACTATATTAGGCTTAGTGTATTACTAGTTGATGTTTTTCTTAGTTAGTTCTCGATGTTATTACTGTTTTTCTCTTTCATTTGTTGTTGGATGTAACTGGGACCTCGTGTACATAATCTCGTTTTCATCTCATGTACCACATGCGGTGCAAATGACAATAAAGACTCTCTGACTCTCTGACTCTGACTCTGAATCAGAGAAAGGAGTCTTTACACACACACCTCCCACACCCCCTTCTGTCCATGAGAGCACAGCGGTGGTCAAGTCGTCAGTTTTTTTAAGCAGTCAGTCAAGACTGCCATATATTTAAATAAAAGCTTTAAAAATATATTTGTATGTAAATACCAGTATCTCAAAAAGGGCATTATAACACAAAGGAGGAGACAATGGGAGATAAAAAAATAAAATAATAAGGTTGTAGGGGGCTGTTCTTCCTCACAAGCTCTCCTGAGCACAAATAATGTCAAATTTATTTAGAAAGTACATTTAAAAACAGCAATTAACAAAAGTTTTTAACCAATAAAAATCAATGGTACTATCCATCCATCTATCCATCCATCCATCCATTATCTTTTTACCCGCTTCTTCCATATTGGGTCACGGGGATTGTTGGTGCCCATGTCCAGCAATCACTCTGCGAGAGGCGGTGTACACCCTGGACAGGTTGTAAGTCCATTACAGGGCCACATGTGCCCCATTTACACTACCTATAATCAGCCCCAATTATGGGCACCGCGCCACAGAAAGAACCCTTTTGCATTAATACTTTAGCTAGTATTTTGGCTGATTTGAGGCTGATTCGAGTCCTCTTTTCGTCCCTGCTTCTCTGGTAGAACAGACCGAGCTCGAGCCGAGTCCGGACAGAAATGTGAATGCTGGACTCTGTCTGATTGGACAGGGGGAGGAGTCACTGAACTTTTCACCAATCCGCCAATTTGCAATTTCTCGGGATACGCGCAACGGCTGAATCTTTTTAAAAAATTTATAAACAATAATGACAACACCTTGTTTAATGCTAAAGTCCAGACGTTTTTTGTGTTTGATGACCGACGAGCGAGCTGAGTCACTGCAGAGGATCATACGAACTGTCGACACACGAAGCACATGAGGCCAAACCCGAGCCTTGGTCTTGCCTGCTCACAAAGGCCAGATTCCAAGCCCTGGCAGGCAGGAGGACCGGGAGTGTGCAGGACTTCAAGTACTTGGGGTCCACTGTCCAGGAAAATGGGGAATGTGGTAAAGAGGTGAAAAAGAGAGTCCAGGCAGGATGGAGCAGATGGAGAAAAGTATCAGGAGTGATTTGTGACAAAAAGGTGTCAGCAAAGGTCAAAGGAAAAGTTTACAAGACGGTGGTGAGACCAACTATGTTGTATGGTCTGGAGACAATATCATTGACAAAAAGACAGGAGAAAGAACTGGAAGTAGCAGAAATGAAGATGCTAAGGTTCTCCCTAGGAGTGACAAGTATGGATTAGATCAGGAATGAGATCATCAGAAGTACAACACATGTTGAACAACTGAGAGATAAAGTTAGGGAGGCCAGACTGAGATAGTTTGGACATGTCCAGAGGAGGGACAGTGGGCATATTGGTAGAAGGATGTTAGAAATGCAGCTGCCAGGAAAAAGACACAGAGGAAGGCCAAAGAGGAGATATATGGATGCAGTTATGCCCCTTTTCCACCGGTCGGCACGGGTCGGATGTTACGTCATATGTGAGTCGCAGAGACCCCCTTTACGCCTTCCCCACCGGATATTCCGTGCTGCCCCGCGCCAGATTTCTTGAGATTTTTGGTTCAGAGGGGTACCAAGGCGTGCTTACCCGCTCCGGAAGGAGGAAGGAGGAGACTCGAGCTGTTTTCACGGAAGCGAGGGAAGCGATCACGGCAGGACTTTACATGAATAACACGGTAAAAACAATTATTTGTTTTTAAAATTATAGCAAAGATGGGTCTTCAGCTGAACGTGTCCTTAATAAAATCACGTACTGCTCAAAACTGTAGGAATTTAAATAGTAGGATCGCCACGAGCAACGCGCGTGGGCGGCTTTATGTCTTTAAAATGTAGCTCAATTAACAGATATAAAAATATATTTCATAGCTGACTTTATAGTACGAGGGCTCCTGAGCTCAACCACGCTTTAATATTGTCACGTAGTGGTCAAATCTGCTGCATTTAAAGTAGGTTCGCTTTGATTTCTTCCAAACCTGTACGTGCACTACGAAAATAAATTATAAAAATTCGACTAATAATTCAAATAACTCAAACGGGTTACAGTTAGTACATGAACATGTTGTGTTTACAATTAGTTAGTTTGAAAAATATCTGCCATTTGGTTTTTGAGGTATTAGCTGATATGTGTTACAAAGTACAAGGGAGAAAAAGATACGAGCTAGCTTGACACATTTATGTCTATAAAACATTGAATATTTATTCAAATAACTCAAACAGGTTACAGTTAGTACATGAACATGTTGTGATTAAAATGAGTTAGTTTGAAAAATATCTGCCACGTGTTTTTTGAGGTATTAGCTGATATGTGTTACAAAGTACAAGGGAGAAAAAGATAGGAGCTGCTTGACACATTTATGTCTATAAAACATTGATTATTTATTCAAATAACTCAAACAGGTTATAGTTAGTACATGAACATGTTGTGATTAAAATGAGTTAGTTTGAAAAATATCTGCCATGTGGTTTTTGAGGTATTAGCTGATATGTGTTACAAAGTACAAGGGAGAAAAAGATAGGAGCTGCTTGACACATTTATGTCTATAAAACATTGAATATTAATTCAAATAACTCAAACAGGTTATAGTTAGTACATGAACATCCTGTGATTACATTCTATTAGTAAAAAAAAAAAAACAGTTTCTGGACTAAATTAACCACATTTTTCTTTTACAGTCACCAGAAGAAAATCACCAGAATTCAACAACCTGTGTCATCTTCTGGAGGAAGCCGTGAGACACCAGATGGAAATTCGTTACTTCTGTTTGTCACTTCAAACTTTTCCTATTAAACGTTATATTTTCTTAAGTGGTGTTCTGGAACATTCAATTTCCTAAACTTATTTTACAATGTGAAGTGTGTATAGTGTTTAAATCCATACTGGAAGTTAAGAGAACTTTCCATTTGCATTTGACCTTTAAAGAATCATAAGATAAAGATTATTAGAATCTGCTCAACTGTTATTACGTTATAAATTATTTGGTTCTAGGATGAAGTCATACAAAAAAAGTCAAAAATTAAAAGTGGCCAAAGTCCTTTGGACAGTTTAAAGTTAAAGAATTCACAGACCATCCATCTACCCATCCATCATCCATCCATCTTCTGCGCCCAGCAGCAACTTTACCAGGGAGACACAGGCATCAACATCCACCCCTTCAGCTCGTAGGAATACCTCAAGGTGTTCACAGACCATCCATCCATCATCCATCCATCATCTGCGCCCAGCAGCAACTTTACCAGGGAAACTCTGGCAGTTTCAAAGATCACAGTGTGATGTTTTAAATCAACTTTATTTATAAAGCACATTTTAAAAACCACAGGGTCAACCAAAGTGCTGTACAATAACATAAAAGACAAGTTAATTAAAAACTATAAAAAGCATACAAAAATAAATACATATACCAGTCTTACTGCAGGTGTGTTAACATGCCATAAAAGATAAGATCACGTGTTAAAAGCCAAGGAATAAATGTGTGTTTTTAAATAAGATTTAAAAAGTTTTGAGGACTGTCAGCAGCAACTGCTCAGCTGATCTGAGATCGGGGAGGGCAGGAAGGTTGAAGCAGCTCAGACAAATATGGTTTTGCAACTTTATCAAGCACCTTGTGCATAACTAAATAATAAAATATGTTTTTAATACATCTTTATTGTAAAAATACTAAATTGGAAAATACATGGGTTTAAAGAAGGCAACAAGGTAGGATTATGAATTGGGTTTAAAGATTACAGCTCATGAGGTACTCATTATAGCATGACATCTCTTTCACAACATTCTGTCAAAGCCTTTATTGTGTTCTTCTTCTAGTGGTGGCTACTAGTAAATAGCTTGAGGGAACACTACTGCCACCATGTGGTAAGACGAGTAGGATTCTGGACCCCGCCCACAGAAGGGGTACAAAAAAGCTGTGGAAACAGAATATAGATGTGACCCGACCCCAACTGAGCCGATCTGAGCCGATCCAACCCGAGCCGAGCCGTGGAAAAGAGGCATTAGAGAGGACATGAAGGTAGTTGGAGTGAGGACAGAGGATGCAGAGGACAGAAGGAAATGGAGGAGGATGACTCGCTGTGGCGACCCCTGAAAAGGGAAAAGCCGAAAGAAGAAGAAGAAGAAGTGTTTAGGGAAAAACGCTGACACATCCAAAACGTGACATTTTGTTCCACCCTTCTGCTGTCTATGCCCCTATCTGGCAACCCCCAGAAAAAAATCCTAAACCCGCCCCTCTCAAAGACATAACGGAATAATGGCGAAAAGATTAGGTAAGAGAAAAAGTGATTCAGAATGCAGGGCATTTAAGCTGCAGTGGACAAACGATTATATTTTTGTTCAATGCAAAGAAAAGCACAACAGAAAGTTTATGTTAAATGCACTTTTGTTCTGTGAAGAACCCAGAGAGGGTTATTTGGTTATTATTTATTTTATTAATAGTGTTATTATTTATTTTATTAATAGTGTTATTATTTATCTCCTGACTTTTGTTCTGTGAAGAACCCAGAGAGGGTTATTTGGTTATTATTTATTTTATTAATAATGTTATTATTTATTTTATTAATAGTGTTATTTATTTCCTGACTTTTGTTCTGTGAAGAACCCAGAGAGGGTTATTTGATTGTGCTTTCTGGAAAACAATACATTTTTACATTTAGGCACTCCTGCAATCGTCACACTTTTTCCTGTTACAAACTGACTCCAGCCCCCCACCAGAGAAGGGAAAAGTTATTTGGCCCTCACAGGAAAAAGTTTGGGGACCCCTGGTCTAAAGGCATTATACAGTACTCAGGTGGTCGTTTTTCCACATGGACTCGACGTACACTGTCCACAGAGGGTTGAGACTTCCTACTCGAGTGTCCACCCTGAGCTACTGCAGAGCAGCACCACAGACAAGGGGTGTTTACCTTCGGGACAAACTGAGATAGCTGATTGGTTTTTTGCTGACATGCCTACAGGTAGTCCCCGATTTACGAGCGCTCTGATCTGCGAGGTTCCAGACTTACGAGCTGCGAATTTTTGGAAAAAACGAAAAAAATACTGAGTTTTCATGTGTTTTTTCACCACAGTTAGTTAGTTAAGCATATGAACACACGTTTCCGATCATTTTTATGCACTCATAAGCAGTTTTTGGATGAAAATAGAGTGTTTTTAGTCGCGCTAGCGAAAACCGTTCCAATTTACGAGCGAAATTCCGGATTTACGAGAGAAATGGCGGCCGTTCCGAAATACGAGATTTCCGGTTTACGAGCGCCTCGTTGTAACGGATCTCGCTCGTAAATCGGGGACTACCTGTACTGGATTGATTGACAGGTCTAAAAAAAAAAACCAAGAGCTGGCAGCCCGAGCCGCAGCAGTGTTCTGTGTTTATATGTTGCTAATAAAAGTTCTTAAAAAAAAGAAAGGGAGGGGGGGGGAGCGCTGGCCCTGCAGCCCACACATCAGTCCTGCCCACCAAGAAATCTCTAGACCCACTTGCAGCCACACCAGACCTGATTTTTTTCTATATTTTTTTATTCATTCCATTTCGTCAGAACAATAACTATAGTACAATTGAAAGAATATAATATATACAATCAAATAAATAATATGCTTGGCAACAGAAGAAGAATTAATTCTTATAATATCTGCTAATTTTTCCCAAAATATATTCAAACAATTTTTTTACAAAAGCAAAATTAATTAATTGAAAATAATTAAGCTAATTAGCAACATCAACTCGAGAAACAGTTTTTATAAGTACACATTATACTTCTCCATATTTTTTTCAAAATACTAATTTTTCTCCTCTCTTGAATATATAATGTACATAGATCTGGCATTTTTACTATAAACCTCCAGATCATTCCACAGTCCAGATAACATCTTCAAACAGGTGCGACACCACGGCTTCCCCTTAAGATAATAACTACTTTCCCTTTTAACAAATTTTCCTTGAATGTTAGTAGGTAGTATGTTTTTGTGAGCCCCATACATAAACAGTAAGATGCTGTAATCAACCAAGTTATAGAATTTCAATATATTTAGCTGATGAAACAATGTATTTGGTGGATAATCTTTAATTTGCTCATGACAAATTCCTTAATTTCTTATCATTTTAGTCATGGCATCAGTGGAGGAAGAGATCACTTGTCTTTTGGCCCAAAAAAAGGCCATTATACCAGATCAAGTATGAAGAAGGGAATTTAATACATTGGTGTCGAATACAAAACAGTCCGTCGCCGGGCAGTTTATTGTGCGACACCGAGTATGCGTACACGGTCGTATAAATTGAGCTGTGCATGGATATGCCACTCTAATCCGGTACACGCGGACCTCCGCAGACCCACGTAAGTATGAGTATACTGGAGGCTTAAGCCTATAGCTACATAACTAAGGGATAGCTTGGGAAACCCAAGCCAACTCTAACTATAGGCTTTATCAAAAACGAAAGTCTTAAGCCCAGTCTTAAAACTGGACAATGTGTCAGCCTCATGGACAGAAACTGGAAATTGCTTCCACAAGAAAGGAGACTGATATGTTGGAGATGGTGATAGGAAATGATGGTAGATTTCAGAAGAGATGAGGATACTCTTCATCCCCTACACATCGGGGGAGCAACTGTGGAGATGGTCGCCTGCTACAGGTACGTGGGGGTGCATATATCCATGGACCTCACCTGGAGAGCTAACACTTCCTGTCTGGTCAATAAGGCCCACCAGTGTCTCTAATTTATAATGAAGCTGCAGAGAGCTGTACTTGGGAGCTGTGTCCTGAGGAGCTTTCTATCACTGTGTGGTGGAGAGCATTCTGTGCACCTACATCACCATGTGGGAGTTTATCAAATCTGTCTTTGATAAACTAATAAAAAAGAACTTTGTTAAATACAAGATCAAAGTTTATTTTCTTTTGCAAAAGAAAGAAAACACACTTTGAAATGCAGCTCCGATAAAGTCTGAATGTGTTCTGAAACTTGAACAGTGAGGGATACATTTATATACACCTTTGCACGCAACAGATCTTGTTTTGCACGCATTTAACATCAACAACACAATTACTTTTGAAGATAACAACACAAACAAGAAGTCATATGCCTTAAGGGTTCACTAGGGTCATGACACGATGGTATACCCCTCCCTCTCGGTTTTCAAATCCCGGTTAAAAACTCACTACTACTCCATCGCTTTCAATGCCAGCTGATTTGTATTGGATCGTTTGATTTATGATCTGCAATGTTTTTTTTATGTTGTTCGTGTTGTACTTCATTGTCTGTGTTGCCTGTTTCGTGTTTGTTTGTCCAGCACTTTGGTGTGGACTTGTTCCTGTTTAAAGTGCTTTATAAATAAAATGGTATGGTATGGTATCTGTCCAGATTCCAAAACCTTCCCAGGCTAGAGTGAAAACAAAAATAAACCTCCAGTGAAATTGTGTTTACCCAGAGAAATAGCTGATGCAAGACAGAATGCAGTAATGAAATAAATTAATAATAGTAACAATAAATATGATAAAAAATAACATGGCATTACTGTTTTCATTCCACAATTCTCTCCCTTTTGTTCCATTAGGAACAACAACAAGTTTCAAGGACAAAATGAGTATTTACAGACAGAATTGTAAGGCGCTGGTGGATAAAATAATCCTTCAAGACACATGTGTCATACAGAGTATGGTTTAACATATGGCTGTCATAAACATCAGTTGGAATGAACAAGTGCTGTTTTTGTGGGGGAAAGATCCCTTTATTTGAGCAAGCTAAAGTAATAAGAAAAATTACAATAATAATAAAAATGCAACTTCAATCAAACTTCAAAATCAATTTAGCAAAATCAAGGAAATTAAAAAAACAGAATTAAATTAAACATTTACATGACCGTATTCTTGTTGGTCAGTATAAAGGAAGTTAAATCAGTGGGTTTGTCACGATCAGTGAGGTCTGGACAGGAAGTGGCTTGTAACAGGGCATAGGTTTCTGCTAAACGTTCAGGGGTCAGGGCAGTAGAGACACGGTTCTTACCCTAGGAATACCGTATTTTTCGGAGTATAGGTCGCACCTTTTTTATCATTTTTTCATGGCCTGCGACCTATACTCAGGTGCAACCTATATATGGCTTTTTATCACTTTCGGTTAAACAGATTTTTAAATCCAGCTCATTTCACAATTACTTTCATTTATTAAGGAAGAGTTCTGCTCAGACACATATTTGCTATAATTTTTATCAAAAAAATAATTGTTTTTAAGTGTTAATCTTCCTAAAAGCCTTGCTGTGCGCTCCTGTGGCAGACATTTGCAGCAGAGCTAAACGTAGGTGTGACCTATACTCCGGTGCAACCTATCTAGGGATTTTCCAATCTATTGGTAATAATTGGACAATGTGACCTATACTCCGGTGCGACCTATACTCCGAAAAATACAGTACACAAGTATTCACACAGAAAAATGATACCACTTGCAAGGATGATTATGCCACCAAACACTAGGATGGTCCTCCAGGGATGCTGGAACAGATTCATCTTTGGCAGAGTTCTGGTTCAATATAATAATAATAATAATAATAATAATAATAATAAATTCAATTTATAACGCACTTTTCATTAGTGAAAATCTCAAAGTGCTACACACATTGAATGCTACACACATTCATACACCGGTAGCGGCAGACTACCATGCAAGGTGCTTTCCAGTCCTACCGGGAGCAACTCGGGGTTAAGTGTCTTGCCCAAGGACACAACGACACATGGTGTGGGGAACCGGGATTCGAACCGCCAACTTTCCGATCGGGGGACGACTGCCATTACCACTACACCACGGCCGCCCCTATGTGTTAAAGTTCAGTTTGGACCAGAAAATAGAGGGTGAAGAGAGAGATAGTGTGTTTTGTGAGTGGATTGGTATAGAACCTGGTTTTGAGAGTTCACTATGTTTTCAGTTCAGGGGTGGACCAAACGTTATTTGCACATGCTGCAATCTTCTTTTTCCCTCATTGCCAGAAGTACTCTGAACGGCGCAGGCGTTCAGAGTGACTGTCTGGGCGCGGAGCTCCCTCGTGGCCAGACTCAGGAGGACTATCTTGACTCTGCCTCGGATACCCGTTGGCACCGAGGGTTGAATCATTGGCAACCTAGCATTCAGTCTCAGGCACTTGTAGGGGCTTTGGTTCACCCTGTCCTCACTCTGTTGGTGGTTTGATACCCCTTAACAGTTTGCAATGGGAGGCATGGACCCAGGTAGCTCATTTATTATAATAATAATAATAATAATAATAATCATTTTATTTAAAAGCGCCTTTCAGGACACCCAAGGACACTTAACAAACCAATACAGTTCAAACATTATCAGTGCCAAATTGAAATATAAAATTACGGAAGTGCATTGCATTCAACCATGAAAATTTTTTTTGGAGCTTATGTAGTAAAAATGTGATAATTATGTAGTAAAAACGTGATAATTATGTAGTAAAAACGTGACACTAAGTAGTAATAACGTGATACTATGTAGTAAAAACGTGATACTATGTAGTAAAAACGTGATAATTATGTAGTAAAAACGTGATACTAAGTAGTAAAAACGTGATATTATGTAGTGAAAACGTGATAATTATGTAGTTAAAACGTGATAATTATGTAGTGAAAACGTGATACTTATGTAGTTAAAATGCGATACTAATCCAGGAGGAGCGTTTCTTTTATATAGAGTAGACCTGCAGACTTCCACATATGTCAGATGGGACAATGGTTAAGACTGTTGCCTTTCATGCAGATGACCCAGGTTCGAGTCCAACCTGGTCTGACTGATTTTTTTTTTCTTCTTTGGATTATTTATATAATAATATTTATGCTGAAAATACTTTGCTTATCAGCGTGATTGGGGTGTAATGTGGTTAAGTGACGTCTTAATTTATTAGGCTTCATGCTGTCCGCTGCTAATATTTTAAGACATAACAGACACACCGGTCTTTCCTCATCTCCCACCTTCGTCACAGTGAAGCCAAGGCTAAATACGCTTTCTTATTATCTTCGTCTGTCTTCGCCTTTCTTTTCATCCCTGTTAAATATTTCTCCATGCTGTATCTTCACTGCACTTTCTAAAACTTCTCATGCGCTGCTGTGGCTTCTTACTCTGTGAAAAAACTATTCTGTGCGCTCAGTCTGACAATAACAGCGCCACTGCCCCTACTGGCGCGGATGTGTAATTACACTTACCATTTCATACAGTTCAATACAGTATTATTAAAATGTAAACACTCAACAACAAACCTATCAAAAGTAATGGCAAAAGACTGAAAATAGTTTATATTTTTACAATAAATGCATGTACAAATAAGCTAACAGGGAGTGCCTGTATGTTGTTGTTTTTTTAATTTCGTTTTACGCAAGTTGAAGCAGTTGAAAGACTTCAGCTTTAGGGCTTAAAATTTGTTTACAGAACTCCTTGTTTTTTTTTTTGTTTTTTTTTTTTTTGGATGTGGGGCCCACATCCGATTGGCGGGCAGGAACATCTTGTGAAGGTCTCCCAAGAAGCAGTCTACACTTGTAAACATGTAGGTCAACTAAGGGTAATCATTGCTGTGAATAATCACGAAGTTGCTGCTGATCTGTTCATGTTGCTGTGTTCGTTCGTGCTCACCTGCTAGCTCATACAAACTCATGATTGTACTGCTATTCGTGTGATGTTTCTGTGCTGTTAGTGCCTATTGTATTTTAAGGAAATTTTAACTTAGTTCATATCTTATATGTTACCGTTTTTCTATTACATTTTATTGTTTTATGTAATTGGGACCCTGTGTACATAATCTCGCTGCACTGCACACATCCCATTGCGAACAACAATAAAGAATCTCTGTGTGTGACATTACATTGTGATTCTTCAAAGTGATTATTATGGTTAGATATTACTGAGTCTAACAGCGTCAGGGTAGAAGCTGTTCCTCAGGCTAGTGGTTCTACTTCATGCTACTCAACCTCCTTCCTGGGTGTGTGTGTGCATGTTCTTAACAAACCTGAGCATCACTTACACACGAAGGGCATGGAGAAGCCCCATGTGAATGCTACAGGACACTTACAAGGCCTTAATGATGTAAGTTCAGAGATTTGTCAACAGTTTGGTGTATTTCTTTAACTTTGACCTGTTATGTTGTTGCTCTGAGGTGTTAGTAACTGTAATTGGACTATTTCGTGTAATGTCACACACAGAGATTCTTTATTGTTGTTCGCAATGGGATGTGTGCAGTGCAGCGAGATTATGTACACAGGGTCCCAATTACATAAAACAATAAAATGTAATAGAAAAACGGTAACATATAAGATATGAACTAAGTTAAAATTTCCTTAAAATACAATAGGCACTAACAGCACAGAAACATCACACGAATAGCAGTACAATCATGAGTTTGTATGAGCTAGCAGGTGAGCACGAACGAACACAGCAACATGAACAGATCAGCAGCAACTTCGTGATTATTCACAGCAATGATTACCCTTAGTTGACCTACATGTTTACAAGTGTAGACTGCTTCTTGGGAGACCTTCACAAGATGTTCCTGCCCGCCAATCGGATGTGGGCCCCACATCCAAAAAAAAAAAAAAAAAACAAAGGAGTTCTGTAAACAAATTTTAAGCCCTAAAGCTGAAGTCTTTCAACTGCTTCAACTTGCGTAAAACGAAATAAAAAAACAACAACATACAGGCACTCCCTGTTAGCTTATTTGTACATGCATTTATTGTAAAAATATAAACTATTTTCAGTCTTTTGCCATTACTTTTGATAGGTTTGTTGTTGAGTGTTTACATTTTAATAATACTGTATTGAACTGTATGAAATGGTAAGTGTAATTACACATCCGCGCCAGTAGGGGCAGTGGCGCTGTTATTGTCAGACTGAGCGCACAGAATAGTTTTTTCACAGAGTAAGAAGCCACAGCAGCGCATGAGAAGTTTTAGAAAGTGCAGTGAAGATACAGCATGGAGAAATATTTAACAGGGATGAAAAGAAAGGCGAAGACAGACGAAGATAATAAGAAAGCGTATTTAGCCTTGGCTTCACTGTGACGAAGGTGGGAGATGAGGAAAGACCGGTGTGTCTGTTATGTCTTAAAATATTAGCAGCGGACAGCATGAAGCCTAATAAATTAAGACGTCACTTAACCACATTACACCCCAATCACGCTGATAAGCAAAGTATTTTCAGCATAAATATTATTATATAAATAATCCAAAGAAGAAAAAAAAAATCAGTCAGACCAGGTTGGACTCGAAACCTGCGTCATCTGCATGAAAGGCAACAGTCTTAACCATTGTCCCATCTGACATATGTGGAAGTCTGCAGGTCTACTCTATTTAAAGGAAACGCTCCTCCTGAATTAGTATCGCATTTTAACTACATAAGTATCACGTTTTCACTACATAATTATCACGTTTTAACTACATAATTATCACGTTTTCACTACATAGTATCACGTTTTCACTACATAGTATCACGTTTTTACTACTTAGTATCACGTTTTTACTACATAATTATCACGTTTTTACTACATAGTATCACGTTTTTACTACATAGTATCACGTTATTACTACTTAGTATCACGTTTTTACTACATAATATCACATTTTTACTACATAATTATCACGTTTTTACTACATAAGCTCCAAAAAAAAATTTCATGGTTGAATGCAATGCGCTTCCGTATAAAATACATAAAGATTATAAAATGCAAAATAATAAAAATACATTTAATAAAGTTAATGATAAGCTAGTCTAAAGAGATGTGTTTTCAGGGCTGTCTTGAACAGAAAAAGGGAGGTGGTGTTTCGAAGGTCTGGCCGTAGAGCATTCCAGAGGTGAGGGGCAGAGCAGGTGAAGGCCCTGCTCCCCATGGTGGAGAGGCGGGCAGAGGGTACATGGAGATGTAGCGAAGAGGAGGATCTGAGAGAGCGTGATGGGATGGAGATTTGTAGGAGGTCAGATAGATAAGGAGGGGCAAGGTTGTGGATAGCTTTGAACGTGAAAAGTAGAATTTTGAAGATGATGCATGATTTAACCGGGAGCCAGTGGAGTTGCTGCAGGACAGGAGTGATGTGGTTATACTAGGAGGTTTGAGTGATGACTCGGGCAGCTGAATTCTGGACCATCTGTAACTTGTGGTGAGATTTGTTGGGGAGGCCGTAGAGAAGAGAGTTGTAGTAATCGATATGGGAAGTCACAAGACTTTGCACCAGGATGGCTGTGGAGCGGGGTGTGAGAGAAGGACGGATGCGGTTAATATAATGTAGGTGGAAATAGGCAAACCGAGTAATATTGTTTATGTGTGAAGTGAAGGAGAGAGTGGTGTCGAGGATGACACCGAGACTCTTGACCTGAGGGGAGAGGGATAGCAGAGAGTTGTTAAGGGGTATGAGAAGATGTTCTGATTTTGAAATAGAGTTTTTGGTACCGACAAGAATGATTTCCGTTTTGTTACTGTTTAGTTGAAGGAAATTGTTAGAAAACCAGTGATTTAGTTCACTGAGACAGTCGGTGAGGATGGAGGGTGGGTGGGTGGAGTTAGGTTTTGTTGACAAGTAGAGCTGTGTGTCATCAGCATAACAGTGGAAATGGATGCCATATTTGTGGAAGCTGTGACCTAGAGGAAGGAGGTAAATGGTGAAGAGGAGGGGTCTGAGGACAGAGCCTTGGGGGACACCCGTGGAGACAGGGGAAGACTGGGAACGGAAGGATTTAAGCTGAATGAATTGAGTGCGGTCAGAGAGATAGGAGTTGAACCAGTCTAACGGGGTAACTGAGATGCCAATAGAGGTTAGTCTGTTGAGGAGGATAGAATGACAGATGATGTCGAAGGCAGAACTTAGATCAAGAAGAATGAGTATGGACAGAAGACCAGAGTCAGCAGCAAGAAGAAGGTCATTAGTAATTTTTACTAGAGCTGTTTCGGTGCTATGGTGGGGGCGAAATCCAGATTGAAACTCTTCATAAATGTTGTTGTTGGACAGGTGAGAGTGAAGTTTACTAGTAACATTTTTTTCAATAATCTTGGAGATGAAGGGCAGATTAGAGATCGGATAAAGATTATTGAAGTTGGTGAAGTCAAGACCTGGTTTCTTGATGATGGGGGTGATGACAGCAGATTTGAAGGCTGTGGGAACAATGCCAGAGGTTAGGGAGGAGTGGATGATATTAGTGATGATAGGGAGCAGAGACGGGAGACAGGATTTAACAAGAACTGTGGGAAATGGGTCAAGTTGACAGGATGAGGACTTGGACTTGCTGATAATGTCAGCAATGTCATCAGCAGAGGGGAGGGAGAAGACAGAGAAAGGGAGGGAGGGAGGGGGGAGTTCAACAAGGATGCTGGGGGCAGTATTTGGTCCAAGGTGTTTATGAATTGAAATAATCTTTTCATTGAAATATGACATCAGGGAGTTGCAAAATTCTGTGGAAACCATGTGAGAGGGTAGAGAGTTAGGAGATGAGACAGAACGGTGAAGGAGAGAGAACAATGTCTTTGAATTACCAACATTGGAACTGATGATGTCTGAGAAGTAGCTGGATTTGGCTTGAGAAATACTGTTCTTGTAATGGATGAGGTGGTTTGCATAAAGTTCCTTGTGAATTGTGAGACCAGATTTTTTATAAAGACGCTCTAGCTGCCGACCTTTGGATTTCAGGGAACAGAGTTCTGGAGTGAACCAGGGTGCAGAGTTGGAGAAGGAAACAGTCCGAGTTTTCAGAGGACCAACAGAGTTAAGGATGTTGGTCAGGCTGGTGTTGTATAATGTGACAAGATCATCTGGGTTGGAGGAGTTGAAAGTGGAGAGGGTATTATTAATATGAGATAAAAGAATGTCATGGTTGATATTCTTGATATTACGGAAGGAAAGAGTGTGTTGAGGTTTATCTGAGGAAAATTTAAGATTAACATTGAATGAAATCATCAGGTGATCAGTAAAAGGAAGTTCATCTGAAGAACAGTTTAGAGGAGGTGTGGGTCACTAGCAGTACTTGAAATGACCCTGTCCACCTTGGAGAGTTCCACCTTTTCCTCCTGAAAGATTTAATCATAACAAAATCTCCAGGGGTTATGTTATGCAGTTGTTTCTGCATTGGGCCAGGAAGCCCTCCTTGGACCTGGGACCTTAGGGACCTTAAATGATTGGTTAACTCAATACAATAGGTTAACATGTTATGATCACAGTGTTGCAGGGTGTTGGCTGGATTAGCCACAGGTCCCACTCCTAGGTTGGGTGGAGCTGCAAGCAAAATTTCAAAAGGACTCAGATTGTGTTTAGCTCTTCTCCTCATACGCATGTAGATCAGTGCTATGGGTAAGCATGTAACCCAGTTCAGTTTTGTCTCGTCGCAGATTTTAGTCAGCTTGTTTTTCAATGTCCCATTCTCTCTTTCCAGTGCATCTCCACTCTGTGGGTGATATGTACAATGCTTTGTGAGGTCAAAGTTCAGTGTGGTTGACAGTTCTTCAAGAATCTGATTGGCAAAATGTGGTCCATTATCACTGGAGATGCAATGTGGGATGCCCCATCTCAAGACCACGTCTCAAAGAAGTATATTTGCAACTGTGTTTGCTATGGCATGTTTTATAGGAAATGCTTCAACCCATTTGTAAAACATGTCTACTATGACTAGATAGTATTTTTGTTTTGTACTGGTGCCAATTCAATGAAATCAATAATTAAGTGTTGAAATGGTGCTGTTACAAATCTGTGTACTCCTGATGCTGAGACTTTTGTAGTCTTGGAAATGTTATGGATTGTACACACTAGGCAAGTATCACAATATGAGGTAGCTGTTTTTGAAAATTAATTGTGAACCAATTAGCGTTGATCTCTCTTAAAGCTACAGTCTGTAAGTTTTCTAAAAATATATTTTTAACATATGTGACTAGCCATAGCAAAACCAGGAAAAAGTCTCCCCTGGGTCATTTTGATTTATTTACAGAATCTGAAAGTGTGGGTTCTAAGCCATCCGATGATGCCAAACACATTGCACTCAAAGAAAAAATGAAGAAGATACAGCCATTTCAATGTTGGCAATCTGCATATAAGATATGGGAGAACTTGAAGCTTTTATTGATTTTTTCCAGTTTAAGTGTGAGAGACTTGTTCCTGGTTTTGCTGTGGCCAGTCACATATTTCTTCACTCTGTCACCATCTCCTGTCAGACTGATGTTAGACAAGTAATCTCTGAAAAAAAAACTATAGTCCCCTTGCTTCTCTAAAAGCATTTCTAAAAATCTACAGTGATCCGCCGTTAACCAGCCAATAAAAACAGAATGTATACATATATATTGTTACGTCCACCAGGCTCATTTGGTGGGGTAACATTAAAGGAGACCACACAAGGATTTCTGATTAACTAAAAAAGTATTTATTAAATTATTTTAGAGCAAAGAAACCAAGAAAAATGAATACCTGCTAGATAAATGAATAAATTAATGCCTAAAATGAGAAACCCAAAATGATTATTGTAGACAAAACTCACCAACACCAACCATAAGGTACAAACCAAACCAAAATGGTGTTCTGAGGAGGAGGAAGGAGGAAAAGCCCTCTTTCCTGCTGCATGCATGGCAGCTTAAATAATAGGGAGTGCACCAATCAGGGCAACACAAAACACCTGCAGAAGGCCTGCAGAACCAAAAACCACTGCAGCCGTAACACCTCCCCCCTTTAAACAGAGGGTCCAACCAGGAGCTCTGCAACCACTCTTCTGCTAGTCTGGTCCATCAATGGCACGAGACAACGCATCCGCCAGCACATTCTCGGTGCCTTTAATGTGCCGAATTTCCAGGTTGTAAGGTTGTAGGAATAAGGCCCATCGCACCAAACGCTGATTTGGACTCTGTAAAGAGTGCAAAAAGGTCAAAGGGTTATGATCCGAATACACCACAACAGGAAATGAACCCCCGCTCACATACACATCAAAGTGCTGCAATGCCCAGATTAGAGCCAGAGCTTCTTTCTCAATGGTAGAGTAGTTGAGTTGATGTTGATTGAACTTTTTAGAAAAGAAACACACTGGATGGTCGACCCCTTCTTCATCGGTCTGCAGCAAGATGGCTCCTGCACCCACTTGACTTGCGTCAACCTGTAATTGGAAGGGTCGATCTAATCTTGGAGCAGACAAAACGGGTGCAGTACTTAAGAGGAGCTTGACATTTTGAAATGCCATCTGACTGGCCGAAGACCACCTAAACTGGACTTTAGCCTTTAATAAGTCAGTTAATGGAGCCACCACAGTGGAGAAATTCTCACAAAAGTTTCTGTAGTAACCCACCATCCCCAAAAACCTCATCAACTCCTTTTTTGAGGTAGGAGGTGGGAAATTATCAATGGCTTGGACTTTAGCTCTTATTGGTTTCACTTGTCCTTGCCCGACAACTTTTCCTAGATAAGTCACTGTAGCTTTTGCAAACTCACATTTTGCTAAGTTGACAGTTAGACGAGCATCCTGAAGATGCTGAAACAAGTGCCGGATGCGTAGCATGTGTTCAATCCATGTGTCACTGAAAACTACCACATCATCCAAGTAAACAGCACAACCTTCCAACCCAGCCACCACTTGATTCATCAACCGTTGGAAAGTGGCAGGTGCATTCCTAAGGCCAAAACTCATGACATTGTAAGAGTATAATCCTGTTGGTACAATAAACGAAGACACCTCTTGGGCCCTAGCAGACAAGGGTACTTGATAGTAACCCTTAAGCAAATCAAATTTACTCACATACTTTGCAGTTCCAACACAGTCAACACAATCTTCCATCCGAGGAAGCGGGTAGGAGTCAGGTTTCGTGATGCTGTTCAGTTTCCTGTAATCAGTACAGAATCTGTAAGTACCATCAGGTTTTTTAACCAACACACAGGGTGAGGCCCAACTGGAGGAGGATGGTTTAATCAAGCCATTGTCCAGCAAATACTGAATTTCTGATTCCATAAATTTACTTTTCTCTGGAGAAACTCTGTAGAAATGCTGGCGGATGGGTTGCGCGTTCTCCACATCAATGTCATGCTCTATTAAGTTAGTACACATTGGGACGTCACCAAACAATACATGAAAATCTAAAATCAACTGCTTCAACTGCTCACTTTCTTCAGCAGACAAATGGCTCAACAAGGGTTGTAAGTTTGACAACATCTCAGAATTCTTAAGTCTTGGCTGAAATACAGCATCTTCTGGAGTCTGTACATCCTCATCTGATTTTGCAGTGTAGCTCCAGTCTGCTTTCACAGAGGTAGCAACTGCCTGTACATCTTTTTCTTCCAGAGTACGACCAAAGTAAGGTTTCAGTAAGTTTACATGGCAAAGCTGAGTTGGTCGTTTACGGTCTGGGGTAGAAACCATGTAATCTTGTGCCGACACCTGTTTCAACACAGAATATGGACCATAAAACTTTGCCTGAAATGGAGAACCTTGAGTAGGTAATAAGGCAAGCACCTTATCTCCTGGGTGGAACACTCTATTTTCAGCTTTCTGGTCAAACCATTGTTTCATCTTTTTCTGAGCTTTTTTAAGGTTCTCAGAAGCTAATTTGCCAGCCAAGAAAAGCCTGCGACGAAAGCCATTAATGTAATCAAACAAGTTTGATGGGGGTTCAGACTTCTCCAAGTTAGTTTTTAGAATAGCAAGGGGACCACGCACATGATGTCCAAACACTAGGTCATTTGGACTGAACCCTGTGCTCTCCTGAACCACTTCTCGAGCTGACAGAAGAAGCCAAGGCAGACCTTCTTCCCAGTCTCTGTTCAACTCGGTGCAGTATGCTAGCAACAATGCCTTCAGAGTTTGGTGAAAACGCTCTAGTGCCCCTTGGCTTTGTGCATGATAAGCACTGCTTTGTTGATGTGCTACACTAAGCTGTTTCAAAATCTCAGCAAACATGCGTGAAGTGAAATTAGTACCTCTGTCTGTCTGAATAGTCTTTGGAATTCCAAACACTGAAATGAAATTAGATAAAGCTTTGACCACCGACTTTGTTGTAATGGTTTTCAGAGCATATGCTGCAGGATAACGAGTGTTTTTACACATAACTGTCAGTAAATACACAGATCCTGACTTTGAAGGATTCAATGGGCCAACACAGTCGATTATTAAATGTTCAAAAGGTTTACCAGCGGCAGGTATGGGAAAAAGTGGAGCTGGTTTCAAGGTTTGATTAGGTTTTCCAGTTAACTGACAGGTGTGACAGGTTTTCACAAAATGAGAGACGTCTTTTTTCAGACGGGGCCAATAAAAATAACGCAACACTCGGTTATAAGTTTTATTGACTCCTAGATGGCCAGACAGTTCTCCATGAGCCGTTTTCAAAACAAGGTTTCTGAACTTAATCGGAACAACTGCTTGATAGACTGGACCAACAACATCCCTGTCACTATAAGGCAACCATTTACATACCAGCAGACCTTCTTGTAAAAAATACCCAGTTGACACCTTTGTGTCCTGTTCAGCTGCTTGGACTTGTTCAAACAGAGCAGCTAAGGTAGTGTCCTCCTGCTGGGCTGCAATTATCTCACTGAGTGACAAGGGAACTGGAAGAGTTGGCAAACAGGCAGTCGTCTTATTGATAATACCAAGCTTACCAGACTCAGCCTCCTTTTTAGCCAAAGAACGAGTGATGGCACGAGTTACTGCACAAGATGGAAATGCCTCAGGAAAGTCTCGAGCACATTCGTCTGACACAGAAACAGACGGAGAAGCTCGGACTACCGGAGGAGGTGCAACATCCCGCCACACGCGTCCACCTGCCAGGTTGTTTCCTAGAATGAGAGACACACCTTCCACAGGCAAAGAAGGACAAATGCCTATATTTACTTCTCCTTGAACCAGTTCTGACTGTAAGTAGATCTTATGGAGAGGCACAGAGAAAGTCTTCAACCCAATCCCTCTAATTAAGACACTACAACCGGTATCAGATAATGGAGAAAATGGCAAAACCGATTCCAATATGAAAGACTCAGATGCCCCAGTGTCCCGCAGAATCTTCACAGCCACTTTTTTTACACTGCCACACAAAGAAACAAACCCCTGGGTGATGAAAGGAGCATAGTTTTGACTGACATCCTTCTCACGGAGCTGGGGGTCCGTGTTGTCTAGTTCTGGAACAGACATAAAATCAACAGGTGAAGCTAAAACCGTTGGTTTAACACCTTCAACTTCAGCTGGAGGTGTAGATTCCACAGACTGTGACTGCAAAACACTGGCTAAAGCCACGGGTTTCTGATTATCTTGTTTACCCCTATTTAGTCTAGACCTTAGACTCTGAGGACATTCATTTTTCTAGTATCCTTTCTTGTGACAATAGTTACAAACCGAGTCTGCCTTAGTACCCAAAGTAGGATCCCATCTAGTTTTACTAGGGAACCATTCAGGGCTAGGACCCTCTTTCATGTTATAATCCCTCACAGCTTTATGCGTTAAAACATAAACATTTGCTAAAACAGCAGCTTTAGCTGCCGTTTTTACATTATGTTCATTAACATATGTGGCAACCCGATGTGGAATAATGTTCTTAAACTGTTCCAACACCATCAACTCACAAAGGGATTTTAAATCATCCACACCCTCTGCTGATAACCAACGATAGAACTGTGTGTTTAAAGTGTATGTTTCATGTTAGTTTTTTGGGCAGAAACATAATATTTAGAGGTAATAAGTAATTTTGATAATCCTCCCTGCTTTCCAAATGAATACCAATAACCTTACAGACACAAATCAGGGGAAAAAAAACTGAGCCTAAAAAAAACGCGCGGTTTTGGAGTCACGTGACAGTGACGAAAGTAGAGGGGGCGTCATAGTCGGAAGTTGTTGTTTTGTATTGAGTTGCATTGAAGTGATAAAGGTCCTTTTTGTCTTCAAAAATTAATAAAAAATCGAATTTCATCTCAAATGTGCTATACAGGCAATCGTTTAGTAGAAAACTCATGTATAATTACACTCTGAAAGCAGGAGAAATATCCAATGAGTGGTTTATGAGATATGAACGACGTTAGATGGAAGAGAAAAACGATGCTAATTTTATGCTAGCTCGACCTTGTTGCATGTCTTCAAAAATGAATAAAAAATCGAATTTCATCTCAAATGTGCTATACAGTCAATCGTTTAGTAGAAAACTCATGTATAATTACACTCTGAAAGCAGGAGAAATATCCAATGAGTGGTTTATGAGATATGAACGACGTTAGATGGAAGAGAAAAACGATGCTAATTTTATGCTAGCTCGACCTTGTTGCATGTCTTCAAAAATGAATAAAAAATCGAATTTCATCTCAAATGTGCTATACAGGCAATCGTTTAGTAGAAAACTCATGTATAATTACACTCTGAAAGCAGGAGAAATATACATTGAGTGGTTTTAGGAGATATGAATGACTTTAGATGGAAGTAAAAACGATGCTAATTTTATGCTAGCGCGACCTTGTTGCATGTCTTCAAAAATGAATAAAAAATCGAATTTCATCTCAAATGTGCTATACAGGCAATCGTTTAGTAGAAAACTCATGTATAATTACACTCTGAAAGCAGGAGAAATATACAATGAGTGGTTTATGAGATATGAACGACGTTAGATGGAAGAGAAAAACGATGCTAATTTTATGCTAGCTCGACCTTGTTGCATGTCTTCAAAAATGAATAAAAAATCGAATTTCATCTCAAATGTGCTATACAGGCAATCGTTTAGTAGAAAACTCATGTATAATTACACTCTGAAAGCAGGAGAAATATACAATGAGTGGTTTATGAGATATGAACGACGTTAGATGGAAGAGAAAAACGATGCTAATTTTATGCTAGCGCGACCTTGTTGCATGTCTTCAAAAATGAATAAAAAATCGAATTTCATCTCAAATGTGCTATACAAGCAATCGTTTAGTAGAAAACTCATGTATAATTACACTCTGAAAGCAGGAGAAATATACAATGAGTGGTTTATGAGATATGAACGACGTTAGATGGAAGAGAAAAACGATGCTAATTTTATGCTAGCGCGACCTTGTTGCATGTCTTCAAAAATGAATAAAAAATCGAATTTCATCTCAAATGTGCTATACAAGCAATCGTTTAGTAGAAAACTCATGTATAATTACACTCTGAAAGCAGGAGAAATATACATTGAGTGGTTTTAGGAGATATGAATGACTTTAGATGGAAGTAAAAACGATGCTAATTTTATGCTAGCGCGACCTTGTTGCATGTCTTCAAAAATGAATAAAAAAATCGAATTTCATCTCAAATGTGCTATACAGGCAATCGTTTAGTAAAAAAGCCCTGTATAATTAACTCTGAAAGCAGAAAAAGTGTCCACTGAGTGGTTTAGGATGGAAAAAGTAATTGTTTAGGGAGCTAAGGCTAAAGTAGTTAAATCCATCAGTGGTGTAATTAATGCTGTATCTCTATATTTAGGCTATATGTAAATATAAACCATTTTTTGCTTTAGGTAGTATATATCTAGAAGTTATTTGGCTAGATATTTGATGTAATAGTCAGAGATGACATACTTATGTCAAAACAACTTTGTAATCTGTCGCCTCCTCCTGGTGCAATCCCATATCTTTCTTAGCTAAAGCACAAACGTTCCCCTCCTGTGATGTCACTTCCGGTTTACCGCTGAGAGCACTATTTTTAGACAGAGTAGCGAGGGAAGACAAAAAAGGTAGTAGTAGCACATTTTATTTTGAGATATGATCCGTATTTTTGATGAAAATTGGAGTTTTAGACATGTTAGGTTGAAAAGGCAACAACATGTGTTTAAAGTGAAAGATACACTTTAACTCTCTGACAAGATCTGTGTTTGTCTGTTGTTCAGTCTTCCTGTAGTTCCTAAATTGTTGCCTATAATATTCAGGAACCCGTTCATAAGCTTTCAAAACAGCTTCTTTAACAGACTTATACACCTTCCTTTCAGCTGAAGGTAATGAAACATAAGCTTCTTGGGCCATACCCACCAGCACACTTTGCAGTAGAATGGAGCAATCTGGATCACTCCAGTCATTGTCCTCTGCCATGTCCTCAAACAAAGAGAAAAACACATCAGGATCGTGTTCATTAAATTTAGGTAACAGCTTCAACATGTTAACCAAGTTACGTCCAGAAGACCCATCACCAACTTGAGACAGATTAAGAGTTCCACCACTTAACCTGCCCTCAGACCTCAACTTCAGATGCTCAGCTTCCAGAGATAATTTCTTAAGCTCCAACTCATGTGCATATGCCAACCTCTTATCTTCCTGTTCTTGTTCACGTGCTAACCTCTTTTCTTCCTGTTCTTGTGCTAACTTCTTTTCCTCAAAATCAGAAAAGAGGTTAGCACGTGAATACGTGCTAACCTCTTTTCTTCCTGTTCTTGTGCTAACTTCTTTTCCTCATATTCACGTGCTAACCTTTTTTCTTCAAATTCATGTTCACGTGCTAATCTCCTGTCTTCCTGTTCAAGTTCACGTGCTAACCTCCTCTCTTCCTGTTCACGTGTCAACCTCCTTTCTTCCTGTTCATGTGCCAGCCGTAACTTTTCCAACTCAAACTTCATTTCAACCTCAGATCTTTTAAATTGAAACATTAATTGAGAATCTTGAGTTACGGTTGGATTCAAAGTTTCCCCATCTGACTTAGAGGTACCAGTTAACGAATCTGCACCACCGGAAGTCATGTCCGTTATGTCAGCATCTGAAAGAGAAATAGTAAAGACATTCATTTTTTCAAGATTGTCTTTAAAAAAACTCTTTAGCTGGGGTAACCTCAATCCTTTTACAGCTTCAAAATCAAGTTTAAAGTATTCAGCTACCTGACAAATCTGCTCCTTAGTGAGCTTTTCCAAAAGTTCTAAAGTTGGGGAAGCCAAAAAAGAACTCACAATATCCATTTTTAACAAACCAAATTCCAACAGCTAGTCAGATACCAAATACCAAATTCAAACAGCTAGTCAGATACCAAATACCAAATTCCAACAGCTAGTCAGATACCATATACCAACCAGAATACCAAATACCAAATTTTAACCAGAATACCAAATACCAAATTCCAACAGCTAGTCAGATACCAAATACCAAATTCAAACAGCTATAAAGAAATCTATGACTGGTGCAAACATATGGCAAATCTCCATTTTCCTACAGCTAACTAAGTGGAAAAAAACTAACTAACCTTAGCCTAGTCTTCAGGCCTTCCTCCCAGAGCCAAGGTAGCCAAAGCAGTTGAAGCACCAAAATGCCACTGGCAGCAAATCCCTCCAGGCCAAAACCTCTCAGGCAGCAACCAGGGCGGTGCCCTCAGCCCATAATCCAGCCCAAAAATAACAAACAAAAACAAAAAACAGGGTCGACTAAAAATGGAGTAGCCAAAACAACAAACACCAGTCAGCACTCACTTATTTAACCAGCAAGACTTTCCTCCCCCCTCAAAAAGAAAGCCCACAAAATACCAAAACAAACAAAATCCTCATGGACCTCCAAGCAAACACATAAGGAACACACCACAACAAAAGTAAGACCAAAACCGACAAAAAAAACAATCAAATCAACCAAGCAGGAAAAAAAAACCCCACAAGGTTCAGCGTAAGACGCGCCCCCACAATGTTACGTCCACCAGGCTCATTTGGTGGGGTAACATTAAAGGAGACCACACAAGGATTTTGTGGTTAAATAAAAAGGTATTTATTAAATTATTTTAGAGCTAAGAAACCTAGAAAAATGAATACCTGCTAGATAAATGAATAAATGAATGCCTAAAATGAGAAACCCAAAAATGATTATTGTAGACAAAACTCACCAACACCAACCATAAGGTACAAACCAAACCAAAATGGTGTTCTGAGGAGGAGGAAGGAGGAAAAGCCTCTCTTCCTGCTGCATGCATGGCAGCTTAAATAATAGGGAGTGCACCAATCAGGGCAACACAAAACACCTGCAGAAGGCCTGCAGAACCAAAAACCACTGCAGCCGTAACACAGCCAATAAAAACAGAGCTTCTCACTTCTCACGCCCCTAACCCACACCCCTGCCTGTCCCAGTCCCAGCGGCCGCGCACGTTCTCGTTCAAAGGATTGCAAAGCGATGCAGAACTGTTTTGTATGTGACACAAATGTATTAAATTCCCCTTCTTCATCCCTGATCTGGACTTTTCTTTTTTTTTTTTTGCCAAAAGTCAAGTGATCGCTTCCTCCTCCGCTGACTCCATGACTGAAATGATGAGGAAATGAATGAATTTGTCACGAGCGAATTAAACTCGGGTTCAACGTGGCTGCGCGAGGCTCTGCAGATTTCCTGGTGTTCTGGTGTGTTGGACCAGCGCTCCATGTTTTTATTTTATTTTTTGGAACGTTTTATTAACATATAAACACAGAATATTGCAGTGGCTGCAACAGGACATGCAGTGGAGGCGGAGCTAAGGAGGCTGAGCTGAAGTTCAGCGAGAGCAAGGGGGAGCAGAGCCATATATGGCTCTGAGGGGGAGGGACCGGAAACGTGTCTCTGTTCAAATTTTTTCTAAGTTCCAGCGTGTTCAAAAAACTACAGACTGCAGCTTTAACATTCCTCCCTTTGACACATGGTCAACTCCATATGTCAAGGCTATAAAAGCAGGAAAGAAATGCTTGTGTAATGAAGAGTCCTAAACTCTTAGAGACGTGCTCCAAAGGAGAGATGGAGTACTTGTATAAAAAATAATTTATTTAGACAGACATAAAGGGTTACAGGAATAATCAGAGTACAGGCATAAAATACATTTTATATGCATATAAAATGGGAGCAGAATATACAGAACCTTCCTCAGCAGCGTTCCCTCAAAAGTGCTCAGCTCAGTGATAATGTGTTTCTCTGTTATTGCATCTTGTCGTGCCCTTATTGGTTGTTTCAAGATAAGACCGTCTGCTTCTATCTCGTTACTATGGTGTTCACTGTTCAAGGCTGCTTGACATTCTTGTGCAGTCTGAAAACTCTATAAGTTTGCTGTGTTGTTAATAGTAGACTGTGGGCAACTACTTTGATTGATCACTAATGATGTGTTTGTCATTAATCTCATGTAATGTGAGCCCTAATGTGTAATGTGTTCTACTTAAAAGTTATTCTATGGTAAGTGTAATATGTTGTTTCACAGAGTGTGTCTGCAATGTCACGTGTTAACCAGAAATAATTAGTGTTCATTTAAAGTACAGCGAGAATACCTTGATGAAACAGTAACACTATTTGAGCATAAAAGTATACAACGGTGTCATAACTCTTCATTCCCTCTCATGACCTTTTAAAAAAGATAGGCCAACCAAACGGACGAACCCACAGAACCGAACCCAAATAAGCAAACAGTACACTAGCACAACGAGCAAACGACACCACGAAAAGCAAAAAACCAACACAAATCTGACTCCATAAATGCTAAAACCTAAAGCAACCGAACAAAACTACAACACACTACAACATCCAAACCCTCAAGTCAAACTCACGACCCGCCCCGGGAGCAGACTAAGACACCTGCGACCCCTCCACCCTCTCTTGGCCTGCATGTGGTCCCTCAGTCTGTCCCGTTACTCATACGCTGACACTCATCCTCGGTCCTGAAGGTGCTGCAATTGAAAGGTGAAAAGCCAAAAGAAAAAGAAGTACAATGGAAATGCGAAACACTGACATTCATGGGCACTGGAGCTAACTCACTGTTAAAACACCTAAAAATCATACCCTTAGCACAACCAAATATCAATCCATTGTATCCTAGTCAACCTAGGACCTGAAACAGTATCCGATACCTGCCAACCAGGAAAGAAAGATTAACCTTCGAACCCATGAATGTGCATATCACAACAGCCAAGTCACTAAAAAGCACAGTAAACCATCAAGATCGTAATCAACCTTCAAAAAATAGGAAAGAATAAGATCAAACCTGAAAGCCACTCAACAGTAAATTAAAAATAAAGCAAACCCTTTAAGCTGTTAAAAGCACCCTTAAGACAGTAAAAGCAGACTCAACCCCCAACCATAAAAACCAGAGTAATCCTTGTGCCTAAGATGTATTGAAGTTACCCAAAAAGCATAAAACTCATCAAAGCTGAAGAAAATATGATTAGTCCTAAATAGTAAAAGCTGGGATCAACTTCAAAGCGTAATAAGTAAACCAAAAAGTTTAAAGATTATAAACAGCCTGTACAATTCACCACAACAAGACCACACTTAAAGCTTGGGAACATCCCCCATGTCCCTCGGATGGATGACGGACAACCTCTAGGATGACCTGGTATACCACAGCAGAATGTTTGCAGCCATCAGCCTCATCATCACATACCCTGCCATGAGAATCCTGTTATTCCCATTAGCCATGATGAACAGTCGTGTACAGCTTGTAATGAATACAAAATTCATTTCACAGTGGCAAACTGTGAACCCTGAAATGTAATGAAATGCAAGAAAATAGAAATTGACCCCCTTATCAGTTAAATCAGCACAACCTGAAAAGGTAACCACATCTAAGTAAATCAGTGTTGAAAGTCCAACAAGCAATACACTCAACGTTTACAAAATCTTCTTTTCCTCCTCTTTTTTTACACAGGAATCACTGAATCAGGACCTGCAATGGAACGTTAGTAACACACCATACTCATAATGAACTTTGAAACCAGATTGAAACCCTAAACCTTGCATTGTTCAAACCTCAGCACTGTAAAAAGTGAATCAGCCATTATCCAGTAAACCTTGGAAGTGAAGAATATAAACCCAAAACCTTAAAATTTGACTTAGATGCAAGTAAAAATGTATGTACTGATCTGTCCAGGACCATTAAGCTCAAAATCTAAAATTAGTGTGTAGTAGTCAAAAATGTAAAAAATTGAGGATCAACTATAATCTAATGAAAATTAAAATGTAGCAGCTAATACAAAAATGTAAGACTAAGATTAATACACAAACGTAAAATCTAAAAATGTAATTAAAATGGGTGATAAAAATGTAAAGCCTATAGTTAAAATTTAAATGATTGACCCAAACTAAGGCGTTAATTGTAAAAATGTAGGAAAACATAAAAGTTAACAAGTTAGGATGTCCCAACACCTTTAAAATATAAACACCCTTTGTTGATTTTACAAAACACCCTGAATTTAGTTCTTCTTAGATCTTGCTGAACGATGCACTTCTCCAAAGGTAGCTTGGATGTTGAAAAGCCACCCCCCACTTTGGGCTGCAGGCTGATGGAGATAATAATAAAGCCAGCTGGGATTTGTTCAATTCCCCGATCCTCTGGCAACCAACACTGCTCAAACCCACAGGATGGATGTTCCTCTTGCTGCGCAGAGTGATGGATACCTCCACCTGCGACACTCTGCACGACCGCTGTAGCCCCCTTCCCTCAGAAGGCTACAACATAGAAATTTCAGGATGCTTTTTCTCAAGATGCAGATCACCTCCTCAGGACCAGATCACTTCCACAGGAAACTGCATGCCCAGAACACTGAATGACGTGCCTTCCACGTTTCACTTCCTCCACAGGAAGGAAGAAAGGAAAACCCCAATCGACACTGGATCACCTCCTCAGGGATGAAGAGTTCATCAACACCCTCACAGCGTGAGGATGACTTACTCCAGATGTACCACTGGATCAAGGATGAAGAACCTGCACAACTTGTTCAACGTGCACCCAACCTGCTCCAGATGCAATGGGGAGCACTTTAGCCCTGATGCTCCACCAGGGCCGCCTCGAATGGGATCAGAGGATGGTGGGACTCTTTGGCTGCAGCACGTTCACTGAGATGGAACTGTGTGGATCCCCTGGCATTGACACGCACTGCCTGTGATGTACGTTCAGTGACACCACACGGGTCCGTACTGACCAGGGCTGTCTGGTCTTGCCTCCTTTGGAATCTGTTGAGAAAACCTAAACCACAAACTTTCGACTTGTTAGACTAAAACAACCCAACCCAATTCACTTATCTGAGAGAAGGCCCAAACGTGGGTAACTCCATGTGAGTTAAATTACTCTCCTAATGATTATGCAATGCTACTGTCTGTCCATAAACCCATTCACAATGGTGCTGATAAGTCAGATTCTAAAAACGTAAGCCAATTTCCCCAATGTTATATTAAAATTTGTACACGGAAATGTGCAATAAAACAAAAATAAAGTTACATTCTCACCCCCTCAGCTGGAGAATTTCCAGGAATCACCTATAATAAGCAGAATCATGTCCACAGCAAACGACACCCAATAAATTATAAATCAGTAGTACAAAGAATGATCCATGCGTGTTAGTTGGGTTTGGGAGAGACTAAATCTTCATTAGTGTTAATTGTGAGTAGTTTGAGGCGGTTCATACTTACAAAAATACTGTACCTTTTCACTCAGCTTATAGCAGAAATTACACACATAAAAGTAACTTAGCATGTGGTGGAAATACAGAATTCACAAAACATAGTACACCTGTGGTTCTATACACCTTGTTCCTGAGTCAATGTCACATGTAGTCCAGTCAAGTCAACTACATTTATCTCTATAGAACCACCACCCTTAAAACAACCTCTGACCCGATCCACTTCAGGTTTGAGAGCTTTGTTCCTTCAGTACATTTTAGCATGTCTCAGGGGTGTCCCTCATCAGAGACTTGCTCAGACCTGTTAAACACATTTCACAGAGGAAAAAGAAACATTGTTATTAATTGTTCATATACAAATATATGTGTTTATCATGAATAAACCTTTAAGACGCCCCACGTTGTATGGGTGACTATTTTGTTCATTCAGGATCTAAAACCTATTCATAACTAATGAACCCACCCCTTCCTAAGTTGTCTTCCTATTTAGGTATATGCTTGCACCGATACTCCTTCCTCCATGACATGAATAAAGAAAATAAACATTTAAGACCGACGCCGCCTCAATATTGACGTAAGTGGATTTTGTTTGTAACGTCAATTTATCAATTATCCTTATTAATTCTAGGTACAATTATCAACCTGGTTATTTTATTAACCATTTTCAAACATTTTTTGAACCCTTTTCAACCTAGTTATTTTTAGGAACCAATTAGTTATTTTTAGGAACCAATTTCAACCTTTCCCCCTTATGAAACAACAAAATTCCTACATTGTTTTAATTTGGAAGTCAATACACTAAAGTCACGTGGCCGTTAAATGTGAAAGTGTATCTAAATGTACTATACTATAGCCTGAGCACTAGTGTCTAGATACCAGAAATAATATTTCCTAAACCCCAGTCTACTGCCACCTCCAATTTGGTTTTCACAACCATATAGCTAACTGTAATCTAAGATATCATCAAATTGTCTTTAAAGTTATAATCATTTACCAAAGTGTACCCCTTGTGACAAATCAGACTCACAACATGCACTCCGTCAAGGATAATTGCTACCCTCTCCTCAGCTCTATAAAACATATGAATGTTTATGGAGACACAAATTTTACCTGTATAAACAAAAATAAAAAAGTTAACTTGTTCTAGTGTTAGGAGCTGGGATCGTTATCCCTGTCTCTTCACAGAGTTACAGGAACCAGAAAAACTAACTCGTCAGACCCACATAAATACAGTATAAACAAAGAATCATATGGCCTGCACTGGCGAGCCCTAAAATGTGCATGTGTTTCATATTAAAAATGTATCATAGCGACTGTAGATTTGATCCCTGATACCAAGGTCATTGACAGATCCTCACAGATCAATATGGGGTATGGCCTTTGCTGGACTGCTGATATGGATGACTTCAGGACCCGTTCTCTTCATCTTTTTGGAGAACGTGTTCAGCCTTCTCTTGTTCCAGCATCCCGTGAGATGTTACTAGGTGATGATTCTCGTCTGGATCCCCCAAATCCGGACCATACATTCTGGCCATTTGTGTCTGATGACCATGTTTTGACAGTTCTTTGACAAATTCTTTGTCTCTGCTTGGCTGAAAGTCTTTGTGGACAGTCTTTTGTTTTGATAGCAGTCCAATGCACTGCCCTCCTTTAGTGCCTTTAGTGTTTTCAGTTGTTCTTTGCATAAGCCCCTCAAAAGTTCTTTGAGTAGGGATGCATATGAGTCCAGCCATGATGCTCTCAGTGAAGTCACAGTGAGCCAGTTCTGGACACACCTTCATATTAAAGCTGATCCGATCCGAACAATAACCACAGTAGCCGAGATTCAAAAGTCAGATGTTGCATGTGTTTTGCATATAGTCCTACCCTAATGCATGTTCAACTACCATGTGTTCTGCAAAAATGTGGTGGGAACCATCAGACTTACCCTTCCCGTTCCACGCACTCTGTCCGATGAGGCTACTTCAAAAAGAGTGAAAAAATAGAAAAATGTAAAATAATTAACAGACCAGGATTAAATGTAATCATCTGTTAACAAGCTTTATTGTGGATCCTTCGACAGAGGCCTCTTTTTAATCTGATCTGTACAACAGATCCAAAACATTAGTTTACCTAAAAGTGAAATCATTAGTTTAACCTGAAATCTTCTGATATTGTAGCCCACTGTTATTTCAGAAAATATCATGTATTGTTTTCTAAGACCACACTCCATCTGTATTGTTTTCTAAGATCACATTCCTAGTATATTTGAGAATTAGCTAATTCATTGAGCCTTCTGCCCTCTCTTTAGATTTGTTTGTGTATTGCTTATAATTTTCATGTCTAAACAGATGCCCTCCTAAGTTGTCAATTTAAAATTGTTAAACTCAGTGGTTCATTTATTCAAAGTCAAAATATGGGCTCGTTCATTTTGGCCTGTTGTTCCAGGTATAGAACTATTAGTCAATTTTAAAAGTCCAATTCTCCACATGTTAAAAATTGAGATTCAATTTATGTCCTCAATAGAAAAGTATTGATTCAAATTAAAGGTGTATTTATTTAGGACCTGTCTGTGAGGGCTACTCCCTCTTTATTATCTTTCAAAGCCAAATCTTTCGTCTTGTTGCTTTTAATGTCCATAATTCATGCAAGTCAATATCAAGATTAAGTTTCCTTGCACTCTGTGTTAATACCTCCTATGTGTGCCTAGTTAATTAAATGTTTGTGTTATACACATTTCAGGGAAGAGAGGTTGTTAGCCCCTCCTGTCATCTCCTTTTATTCATCTGACTCCAAATAGCTATTAAAATCTGTACCTGCATCCTTTTACTTATTATTAAATGCTTCAGAACGAATAACCCAACTGGTTAACTAAATTAAATTACAAATAAAAGTGAGTTAAACCTGTGTTTGGTGTCTCTATAAATTATTAAGCTTTTCTCTGTGCAGTACCTTTTTTCGTCCATTAGGGGTCTCCATAATACTCAGGTTGTACAGGAAACGACTATGTCTTTGCGTCCCTCCTTCCGGGTCAACGTTCACAAGACGTGTACATTCATTCAACCTTTATTTATTCACTGGAGTTATTCACAAAAGTACGTCTTCCAAATCGGTAATCAAATTTCTCTGCTTCTTATATATGAGAAAATACAAGTATGATACGTTTGGTTCTACATCCTGACAGCCTATACACAAAGCTTGTGGACGACGTTTCATGAACTACGTCGGCCCTCATGGCTTGTTAGCTTTGCTGTTAGCTGCTATGTTCGTCTACAAAAACTAAATTTGGATTATTTAAAGTCGATATTGTTTCTCTACACGACACGCCACTCTGTATGCTTCGTTAAGCAAATACGATGAGAGCTGTCTACCGTTACAAAGCTATAAAATGTCCGCTGTCGGATATCCTATGCTATGCTAACGGGAGGTCCCACTGCAATTTCCAAATTTCCCGTTTGTTTAAGTGTTATAACCTAAAATTATTGAGATAGAATGCCACAAGCTTTCTCGATCATCCCTCAAACCGTAAAGGTTCATTCGGCGTTAATCAATTTGTTTCGAACTGTCCGCAAATATTTTATTTGTTTAGTACAAAAAACTGTACACGTCCTAGGGCCTTCCCGTTCAGAGCTGAATTTCTATTTTTCATTTCACCCACATTTATTCCTAATTGCGCAACAGCACAACTAATCACGTTGTAGAAAATTATTTAATCCTGTTCAAATGGAGAAGTGTAAACTGTTTTAATGCAATGTTTATTTTGTATTTCAGGAAACCAGCCACTGAGGAGGTGGAGACTACATTTGTTCATATATTAAAATATCTAAATAAAACTTTGTTCTAACCTCAGCGCCTCAATGTTTGTTTTATCATTTCTGCATTATCTACTGCATATGTCTGCGGTTCGTCAGTACAGTAGTGATTATTTAATCCTCAGATAGCTTGTTCTAGTTTTTTATCTTTAATTTTTAATCTGTACCGTAAGTAACTAAATGGTCCATATACTGTAATGTGGGGTTTGTTGACTAAAAAATGTATCTAGTATTTTCAATCTCAGAGATTATTCACGGTTTTACCTTGTTAAATCATTTCAATTTATTCTTGTTGTGACCTACAAATGTTATGTGGGCCGAGATGTACCTCCAGTGGTCCCAAAGGGCAGGCAAGACCAGCAGATGGAGTCCGTTAGCTTTAATGAACTCTTATCACTTAAAAGTCTAATTTAAGTTCTTAAAACCCTATTCAGTTATTCCTATTTTAACTTCTGGTTGCCAGAAAAATGAATAGAAAAAAGAAAAGTCACAGAACACTCTTGAGTCGACACAAACAATTAAGAACAACTTATACTCGCACAATGAAACATAATTTCACAAAACACATTCCCCCTTTTTTTATTACCAACGTAGCACAAACAAAACAAAACACTTAATAAAACGAAGTAAAAACGAGAACCAACACGCACTTCCGGTCCTGGACCGAATGTACATTTGGGGCGTGTTGGCCACAGAGTCCTCATCGACTCACAGAGTCCTCATCGACTCACTGAGTCCTCATCGACTCACTGAGTCCTCATCGACTCAGCACCTCCCAGGTTGTAACTAAAGGCCTAATCACGTTTCTTTCCTAGTGCACAAAAGTTGGCCCGCTGACCTTAAGCGTAGCTAGGATTCCCAGAATCCCTGAGACAGTACCACCTCGTCAGGAGTACGCCTGACGCACCACCACCGTGCCCTAGGAAATGAAATTTTTCACGTCGCACGTGACTTCCGATGGCACTGCACGTCCCCCGGGCATCAGGTTCCGAACCGAACTCGTGAAACAAGCCGAAGCTGTCCCAGCCACCCACGAAACCATGCAGCAAGCTGTAGACACCCCGACTACCCACGCTACGACCCGAACCCAGAACTAGTATCAAAACGAGCAAGTAAAACAAGCCGAGCTGAACTCAGCTACCCACGAGACGAATCGAACACGTTAATCACATAAAAAGTAATTAATAAAAACACAAACGTACAACAGACACGAACACTATTAACATAACGTCCGCGCGCCGAACACATCCTCGTGCGCGCTGGCCCGAACCCGACAGAGCAAGCCCGAGTGGTTCCGAAAGCCCACTTCCGGTTCGGGGCGAAGCCCAGAGCGTCTGATTAAACCGAACCCAGCTGTCAGAAATGGCCAGAAGGTCATATTTAGCTTATCACTGTCTTTATCCTGAGACAGGTCCTGGCAAACTGCAGAGATGACAAAAAATATATTTATGGCCAAATAGACATTTTGTGGTTAAAACCAAAGGCACGGCTTACCTTCAGCTATGAGGCCCAACTCTGCAGGTTGCCAGAAGCTGCTCCGTCCTCCGTCGTCTGTCTCCCTCTCCTAAACGTTAGTGGTCATCATTTGAAGAGTCCTAAACTCTTAGAGACGTGCTCCAAAGGAGAGAGAGAGTACTTGTATGAAAAATAATTTATTTAGACAGACATAAAGTGTTACAGGAATAATCAGAGTACAGGTATAAAATAGATTTTATATGCATATAAAATGGGAGCAGAATATACAGAACCTTCCTCAGTAGCGTTCCCTCAAAAGTGCTCAGCTCAGTGATAATGTGTTTCTCTGTTATTGCGTCTTGTCGTGTCCCTATTGGTTGTTTCAATATAAGACCATCTGCTTCTATCTCGTTACCATGGTGTTCACTGTTCAAGGCTGCTTGACATTCTTGTGCAGTCTGAAAACTATAAATTTGCTGTGTTGTTAATAGTAGACTGTGGGCAACTACTGTACTCTGATTGATCACTAATGATGTGTGTGTCATTAATCTCATGTAATGTGAGCCCTAATGTGTAATGAGTTCAACTTAAAAGTTATTCTATGGTAAGTGTAATATGTTGTTTCACAGAGTGTATCTGCAATGTCACGTGTTAACCCGAAGTAATTAGTGTTCATTTAAAGTACAGCGAGAATACCTTGATGAAACATTAACACTATTTGGGCATAAACATATACAACGGTGTCATAACTCTTCAGTAAACATGGATTGTTGTTTGGACCAACCCATATTTTGTTTAAAAAAACGCAGCCGTGTTTCTTCCACTCAGCCTTCTCAACTGGAAGTGCGAATTTCTGCATGTCAGCAACAGAGAAGGAGGTGGGGGTGGAGTGAGAGGTTGGACCTTGAGTGACAGTCATGTGTGTCAGTGTGCCTGCTGCAGTCTTTGCAGCAACATTTGCTAAAGTGTTGCCCTGGGAAACAAAGTCAGTGTTAGAGGTGTGTGCAACACATTTAATCACTGCCACTTTAAATGGTAACGTTATGGCTGAGAGTAAGTCAGAGACAAGCTCAATCAATTAAAAAACTGGATAAAAAGAAAGGTTTTAAGACCTTATTTAAAACATGTCACGGTATTTGGGGCCCTCAGATATGAGGGCAGGGTGTTCCACAGCCATGGGGCAGTCCGGTCTCCTGTTGTGCGAGACCAAGACCCATGAGTGAGAAGAAGATGAGTGTTGGAAGAGCAGAGAGTGCGTGAAGGACAATGAGAGGTGATAAGTTATTTTAAGTAAGATGGCGCATTACCGTACAAGCACTGGAAGGTGAGCAGATACATTTTGTAAGTGATTTGGGCAGAAACAGGAAGCCAGTGTAGTGAACGGAGTACAGGAGGGATGTGCTCATTCTTATGCACTCTCATTAGGACCCTGGCAGCACTGTTTTGGACATACTGTAGTTTTTGTATGTTCTTGCCAGGAATCCCAAAGAGAAGTGCATTGCAGTAATCCAGTCTGGAGGAGACAAAGGCATGGACAAGCTTTTCTGCATCAGTGAAGGCTTGAACGGTGTGTTTTTCTTGTTCAATCTGGGATGGGCGCTCTGATTTCGGTCAGCCGCTCTCAGCCTGTCCCTCCTCCGACACGGGAACACGGCTGGCTGGGTCGGGATACCTGTGTTTCGGTAAAACGAGAGTGGCATCCACCTGAAGCCGCGGAGCTTGAATGTCCAACGTAAAACTAACTTGAGCGTGCTCTGATGCATGCTCAATAATCCAGGTAGAAAAATCTAAAAAAGCTAATTCTGGTCCTCTGGACATTCAAAAAATAAAACAAAACAAAGCAAAAAAAATGTAGAAACGTTTCGTCTTTCGTCTGAAAGACTTCCTCAGTCTGAGCTGCTGTATTCAGCTCAGTCTTATAAATAGCACCCTCTCACAGTGTTACACAACCAGTTGGCTGATGACAGCCTGAAACCAGCTGCTCACATGATCAAGGACTTGACCGTGGTTTAATGTGGTGCTATGGCTCTGCAGACATTGCACGTTGCTGTCTTGCGGTGTTTAGCGTAAAATACTTCCATACAACGGACATGTTATGATAAAAAGTTGGCTAGCTGTCAGCTACAGTGCTACTGCTCATTGTAGCTGGCTGCAAACTATGAAATGGATTTCCTGAATGTGAGGCGGGTCTTATTATTCTGGGTTCATGAAACACGCCTCTGTTCAGGAAATCCATTCCATAGTGTGAAGCCAACGTGTATCATGGATCAGAAATATTGGCAGGTTGGATCGGAAAATCCGATACGTAAATTATGCTTGTATCTGAGGCCGATACCGGATCCGCCCCATCCCTAATTAAAAGACAGATGAGCCAGTCCTCTGTCTGCTTCAAATAAAATTTACAGTGAAAACTAACTTTGCCCATGCTGTTTCAGTTCTTCATGCAGATGTGCCCTTCAACATGTATTCATTCAACCTTTATTTAGGCAGGTTAATCCCATTGAGCCTCGAGGACTCATTTACAAGAGAGACCTGGCTACAAACAAAGAATGATGACAAAAGCAAGAGTAGATTTTCCTTGGACAATCAACAACATATAATCATAAGAGAAGCATACAGATTTTTTAAAAACAAGTTAAAACAAGATGTCAAAGTAGCAAAACTGACAGATTATAAGGCAGATGTAGAAAATCCAAAACAGGAACATGTCTACAGTGGTTTTTGCCAGGATTCCAACAGATTCTTAAAACCATTTAGAGAGGTCAAGGTTGAGAGCTTCAGATCTTTTTGCAAGATATTCCAGGAAGCAGGAGCGGAGTAGTAGAAGGCTCTTTTGCCAAGCTCAGTCCTCGCTGATGGAACACTGCATGTAATCATGTCCTGAGAGCACACGCTGTAGCTGGACTCATGCAGAGACATGTAGGAGGAGGTGTATGAAGGCAACAGACCAAGAAGTGATTTAAAGATGAAAATGTACCAGTGGAAGAGTCTGTGTGAGGTTAATGATGTCCAGTTAACCAATGAATACAGGGTGCAGTGGTGGATACGATAATCACAGCCAGTTATGAATCTTAGTGCACCATGATAGACAGCATCTAACTTCTGCATGGTGCTTGTAGGAGCGTTCATGTAGATAATGTCACCGTAATCAATGGAGGGAAGGAAAGTCACAGTTACAAGACGTTTCCTAGCATTCAGTGTTAGACAGTAAATTCCAAGTAAGTCGAGCTGAGGAAGCGATTTTGATGTCAGCAAACTGCAGCCGTTGAATGGCCCGTGGACTGATGTCACTGGATGGGCCAAGGCTGTACTTGCAAACTCTTCCCGAAGTGACATTTTCAATCTGCGTGTTGCTGAGCATACTTTAAAGAAGTAGAGATGGTGAGCTGCAAATCCCATATAATTTCATTCACCAGTGATGGGTTGCAAATCTTTTTATCCATTTTGGTTAACAAGGGCATACAGTGAGAGCTCAACAGAGCCACAAGGAACAAGCAATTGTACCAAGAGTTCTCTGAAACACTGGCCACCCATGACTACACTCTTAACGCAGAGGTGGGAATTTTTTTTCCCAAAGGGCCACACCAAGACCTTTAAAGCAATCCAAGGGCAGCATAGAGAAATTTTCTATAGGACAGATAGAAGACTTTTTCAGGCTTTGGCTTATTGTAGCAGAGTTAGCATGCTTTATAAAACGTGCCTTTCCAATATACGTTAGGAATATAAGGCAGCCCTTGTGTTGTCCTACGGGTCAAAAGTGACCCGCTACCATGTTTAGCTATAGAAAAAATACCTTAAACTATATTTTTCCAACTTGAAATTTTATGACTTTTCCTAAAGTGACCCCATCATTACAAAAAGTGATACTTTGATCTTGTCTAGGTTTCCATGTGGGCTGTACACCACTAGGGTCCAAAGATCGTCCTATGGGTCATTTTTGACCCGTGAATTATAAAGGCATTTAAACACCAGAAAAAAGTTCAAAGGCCACACACAAACTCTCTCTAACACACACACACACACACACACACACAGGTTTGTCAATGTGGTTTAGCCGGACTTTTTCGCCAAACCCGCCCGAAGGTGTAATACGGGGTCTACCCCTTCCCGAGGTCCTAGCGACCTGGGACCAAGCTCAGAGCACTCTAAAAATTTTGAAAAAAATTTGGGTCACTTTAGCTTTCCGATAGGAGCTTCACAGCACGTTTTACCACCCAGACTCCAGTGTGGTTTACAAGGACGTCAAAAAATGTGGTTTATGAGGACAAACATGCATTATGGGGTCTTTAAAGGGACATTTAAACTCCGCCTACTTAACATAAAATGGTAACACTTTATAATAACTACACCTTATTTAGCCTTATTTAAGCATTAATAAACATTTAATTAACATTGAAAACGTCATTAATTAAGGATGATTCACACTTAATACACTATTAATTAACACACTTATTAACGCTTTATGCATAAAGAATAATGAGTTCCAAAACCTACGTACTCAATGTTTATTCATGCTTAATAACTCATGAATTAACTATGCTATCTATATTTGTAAATGCACAAATTAATGTACTTTCACCACATGTATTAAATGCGTCCTAATTGTTAAATAATGTTTGAATTCACTATCTATTAATCCTGCAATGCATCATTAATTAAGGCAGTTGCTAGTAGTTACTTAAGTGTATTTGTGAACCCTTCTAAAGTGAAGACTATTCATTCTTTATTAAGGTTTTGTTAATGTTGAATAAATCCTAAATAGTTATTTTTCACTTGTGGAAATCTAAAATGTTTACCCAACCTGGGTCATGATGAAACACTCAACCTGTAGCAAGTCACTAAAGTGGCAAAAATTGTGTCAAAGAAAAGTACTGTAGTGCAAAACATTTTGGTCACAAATCAAATGCTAGGATTTTACAACGTTTCACTGACGTTTTTCTTTTTCTGTTCGTGTTGAAGCGGCTGCTTCAACAACCCGCCCGGACAGAAAAAGCTGTGACACAAAACGTGCGTGGTGACGTCATTGTTACGCAGCGAAACACTCAACCTGTAGCAGGTCACTAAAGTGGCAAAAATTGTGTCAAAGAAAGGTCGTGCAAAACATTTTGGTCACAAATCAAATGCTAGGATTTTACAACGTTTCACTGACGCTTTTCTTTTTCTGTTCGTGTTGAAACGGCTGCTTCAACAACCCGCCCGGACAGAAAAAGCTGTGACACAAAACGTGCGTGGTGACGTCGTTGTTACGCAGCGCTCACTCCAACAGCAGGCGTTAGCGATAGCAGGCTAAAAGCTAAGCTAGTCTCCAAAGCGCGTTGTTTTCGCTTCAAAACGAGTCAAACGAGTGCTCATGACCGTCAGAATGTGACTGAACAAAGTTTCACAAGCGAAGAGAAAGCTGACGACATCACGATGTGGACGTAGTTCGGTTTTGTTAAACTGCAGGCTTCTTCTGCAGCGAGTCCTACTCGGTTTCTTTATTTTGCAAAACGTGACGGAGTCGTTCTAACTAGCGGTGGGAACATCTAACTGACAGATGTATGTTTTATTGACTTTTAGAAAATGTCAATACAAACCTGTTTTTGGTATTCAACGTCTCCTGCTTTGATTTTTGTCTGATTTCCACAAGTGAAAAATAACTTCTGGCTATTTAGGATTTATTCAACATGAACAAAACCTTAATAAAGAATGAATAGTCTTCACTTTAGAAGGGTTCACAAATACACTTAAGTAACTACTAGCAACTGCCTTAATTAATGATGCATTGCAGGATTAATAGATAGTGAATTCATTTTGTCTGATTTCCCCAAGTGAAAAATAACTTGTGGCTATTTAGGATTTATTAAACATTAACAAAACCTCAATAAAGCATGAATAGTCTTCACTTTAGAAGGGTTCACAAATACACTTAAGTAACTACTAGCAACTGCCTTAATTAATGATGCATTGCAGGATTAATAGATAGTGAATTCAAACATTATTTAACAATTAGTACGCATTTAAATAAGTGTGTTAATTAATAGTGTATTAAGTGTGAATCATCCTTAATTAATTATGTTTTCAATGTTAATTAAATGTTTATTAATGCTTAAATAAGGCTAAATAAGGTGTAGTTATTATAAAGTGTTACCCATAAAATTAACATAAAATACACAAATGTGACAGGACACTGCATTAGGAGAACAGTTTTTTGAACTGCTTTTATTAAACAAATTAGGCACATACTTTATTTATATTCACTAACAAATCTTCAAATGTTTAAAATAAAATAAAACTTAAATGTTTCAAATAAAATAAAATAAAAACTTAAATTCTGTTGACATATTTACATTATTATAAAACATATTAACATTATATACATATTTCTAAAACAAAATTTTACTTTTTCTGCAGGGTTAATCACAACCTAATGTAAAGTACAGGGGATCCCCGACTTACGAGCGACGAAAGAGTTCCTCAGTCTGAGATGACATATTTACATTTTATAAAACATTAACATTACAAACTTGTACATATTTCTAAAACAAAATTTTACTTTTTCTGCAGGGTTAATCACAACCCAATGTAAAGTACAGGTGATCCCTGACTTATGAGCGATGAAAGACTTCTGAGATGACATATTTACATATTATAAAACATTAACATTACAAACTTGTACATATTTCTAAAACAAAATTGTACTTTTTTTACAGGGTTCACCACAACCCACTGTAAAGTACAGGTGATCCCCGACTTACGAGCGACGAAAGAGTTCCTCAGTCTGAGATGACATATTTACATATTATAAAACATTAACATTATAAACTTGTACATATTTCTAAAACAAAATTGTACTTTTTTTACACGGTTCACCACAACCCACTGTAAAGTACAGGTTATCCCTAACTTACGAGTGACGAAAGACATCCTCAGTCTGAGATGCTGTATTCAGCTCAGTCTTATAAAGACTTCCTTAGTCTGAGATGTTGTATTCAGCTGAGTCTTATAAATAAAGACTTCCTGATGACAGCCAAAACCAGCTGCTCACATGATCAAGGAGGACCATCAGCCTAAACATTGCCCATTTTCTACATCCATCCATTATCTTTACCCGTTTCTTCCATTTTGGGTCACGGGGGTCGCCGGTGCCCATATCCAGCAATCATAGGGCAAGGGGCGGGGTGCACCTTTCACGGTTCGCAAGTTTATCACAGGGCATCACATTTGTTACATGAAAACATAAAACACTAGAAAGCTTGTTGAACAAGACACATACTAAAATTAAAATACCCTGATGAATGCTCAATAATTCTAGTAGAATAATCAAAAAAGCTAAGTCTGGTCCTCAGGACATTCAAAAAAACAACACAAAGAAAAGCAAAAAAAAAAAAACTGGAAATGTTTAGTCTTTTGTCCAAGTCTGGAGATAATGTATTCAACTCAGTATTATAAATAAAGATTTCCTCAGTGTGAGGTGCTGCATTCAGCTTAGTCTCATAAATAGCACCCTCTCACAGTGGATCAACCAGTTTGCAGGTCCTCCTTGATCATGAGAGCAGCTGGTTTTGGCTGTCATCAGCAAATTGGTTGATCCACTGTGAGAGGGTGCTATTTATAAGACTGAGCTGAATGCAACATCTCAGATTGAGGAAACCTTTCGGACAAATGACTTCCACAGTCTTGGATGCTGTACTCAGCTCAGTCTTATAAATAAATACTTCCTCAGTCTGAGGTACTGCATTCAGCTCAGTCTTATAAATAGCACCCTCTCACAGTGGATCAACGAGTTTGCTGAACAGCCAAAACCAGCTGCTCTCATGATCAAGGAGGACCTGCAAACTGGTTGATCCACTGTGAGAGGGTGCTATTTATAAGACTGAGCTGAATGCAGCACCTCAGACTGAAGACGTGTTTCGGACGAATGACTTCCTCAGTCTTACATGCTATGTTCAGCTCAGTCTTATAAAAGAAGACTTCCTCGACAAAGTTTTTTTTACAGTTTTTACATCAAAGTACAATTCAAACAAAAACACTTTCATCGATTCATCGCAAACCTGTTGCTTCCTCTCACATTCCTCCTTGGTGATCAGTTCACCTCGATATTCCAAAAGAAAGTCATATTTTGCAAAGGATTTATTTGCTAAGATTCCTCAACCTAGTTATATAAATAGGAAAAATTGTATTTTTTGTTAACACTAATAAAGCTCCACATACCTTTTAAGTTCACTGATAAATTTGATGACAAGGCCCTAAATAAAGACTTCCTCAGTCTGAGGTGCTGCATTCAGCTCAGTCTCATAAATAGCAAACTCCACTTGAGATTTCATGATAGAATGCAGACTGCTTTGCCTTATGTTTTAAATGTGTTTTCTCCAATATTCCTTGTGTCAGGAGAAAAGCAACATTTTGAAGTGCTGGGAAAAACAGGGAAACTTGTGTCTGACATATTAGGATCAGATATTGCTGCTTTTTCCAGAATCTGTCCAACTTTGGACTGGCTACATTGAAGGGGGACACAGGGACATCTGGACAAGTCTCAGTCCATCACAGGGACACATTTACAAGTCTCCAGTCCATCACAGGGACACATTTACAAGTCACCAGTCCATCACAGGGACACGTGGACAAGTCTCCAGTCCATCATAGGGACACCTGGACAGGTCTCCAGTCCATCACAGGAACACATTTACAAGTAATATAATAATAATAATAATAATAATAATAATAATAATAATAATAATAATAATAACAATAATAATAATAATAACTGACAAGTTATAATAATAACAAGTCTCCAGTCCATCACAGGGACACCTGGACAGGTCTCTTCTCTTAGAATTGAGAAAGCCTTTTGGATGAAGGGCGAAACGTCTTCTGCTACAAATAAAAGTCCAGTTGTTTTTTTATTGAACACATTTTTTTGATTGTAACAAAGACCTCGGTACATACCAGGCAACTAGGTTATTAGTCATTTCATTATAAAGCCAGGTTGCATAGGTACCAGGTACATACCAATTGAGTACAAGATAACATGTCATTTTATAGAATAGTCTGGTACAAAATATACATACTGGTTAAATAACCAGTATGCTACCAGTATCTGGGGTATGTACCTTTCTGTATTATGTATTAATATTGTATAAATCTGTGTTACACTTTTAAATACTTTATTTAAAAAAAAAGTTCTTCCATATTTTTTTCAACCTGTAGCTTGGATATCTTTGCCAGTTGTGTTGGGGGAGCTGGTAATCTGTAAAATTCCCTGTGAACACGGATGTCATGGCCCAAGAAGTCTGCAACCTGGTCAAGTTCATTGTTTTTTAAGTTCAAGACTTGTGAGAGCGTGGCTACATGTTTCCGTAGTTGTGTTGACCTGAGGAACTCTGGGTGCTATGCTCCACACTGGCTTGCATGAACACGCAGACTGTCCTGTCCTCTGTAGTGACTCATTGATTTAGGTCTTGCAAATAGAAATAAGTTTGTTTGTAAAACAACACATGTCTCTCTCTTACTTGCCAATAAAGTCAGTGCATCCACCACATTTGGTGCGAGTAAAACTGCAACCTTTCGGCCTCTTTTCACAATGATTTCAACCCGAGTGAAATGGCTGCAGAGCTTCTGTTCAACCGTTGACAAACCCATGGCAACATCATCATGGAGCTTGGTGGTGTCACGCTCCATAAAACTTCGTAGGTGCATCTTTGAAACCTCTCCTGCTCGTCTACGATTGAACACAATGACCTATGCAAGTGTAACTTTTGCAAGTTCTGCATAAGTCTGGGGGCTGGCTTCATCTTTCAAGGTGTTAAAGGCATTTTCTCCTGATTTATTCAGATGCTGATGCAGAAGCTTAACATCTTCAGTGAATGGTAATGTTAATGGCCTATTGTATTTGGCATGATTTTAAGTGCTAAGGGCACTATGAGACACCATCTCTGACCATTTTGATGAGCACAGTTTTTTGAATGCGTCTGACGACTTCATCAGTTGTTCATCTTCTGCCATGAGTGCTCGGCAATGAACAAGGTTACAGATTTTGTTCAGTGTATGTCCCAGTTTTATGGCAAGGCTTGTTTTTTTGTATGAACGTGTTTCTTCATCAAAGCCTGACACAGTCTTTACTGCTTGCACAACTCTCTGGAAGTTAGCAGGTTTCACAGCATCCTCTAGGTTATGTATTGCATATTTTGTGCGCAGACATATCAACAAACGGCCAACTTCATGAAGCTTTTGTCGCATGTAGTCGTATTTTGAGGGGTCTTGTCCATGTCTGTTGTGGAGTGACTGAGCAAACTGAATAATACACAGGTCATTTCTCACAGCTGAGGTAACATCGTCGGGTTTCATACTTTTAATGATCTTACAAACACCACTTCAGATTTCATGATAGAATGCAGACTCTTTAGCCAAAGCCAAACTCAGCACTTTGGCTCTTCCAGGTGGATTATCCATATCCATATTTTCTGGCTTACAGGGGCATCTACGGACATGTCTCCATAGTTGCTTTTGAACGTACATTCCTTCACAGTAGATACAGTGAATAAATGTTCCATCTACGGCCTTAGCTTTTGTCTTTCTCTTCACTTTCAAGGGCCCTTGTCCACCTTGTAAAACTGCATTGTTATGCTTGTGAATTCCCCTGTTCCTCAATTTTTCTAATAAAACTTTGCGCTCTTTAGAATCCTTGTGAAGGGAAAACACTTGGATAATTTCAGGATGCGTCTGGTGTGTTTGCAAATGGCGTGAAATTTTAGTTTGTGGCTTACCACAAACATAACAGAAGTTTTGTAGACATGTAATCTGCTTTGAGGATTCCTGTTTGAGAAGCTCATCTTTTCTGTCTGGTTTATCCTTTGAGTATGTGGTAGAAGTGGCTTGGCCTGATGTTTTAAATGCGCTTTCTCCAATATTACTTGTGTCAGGAGGAAAGCACCATTTTGACGTGCTGGGAAAAACAGGGAAACTTGTGTCTGACATATTAGGATCAGGTATTGCTCCTTTTTCCAGAATCTGTCCAACTTTGGACTGGCTACACTGAAGGGGGACACAGGGACATCTGGACAAGTCTCCAGTCCATCACAAGGACACATGGACAAGTCTCCAGTCCATCACAGGGATACCTGGACAGGTCTCCAGTCCATCACAGGTACACAGGGACAAGTCTCCAGTCCATCACAAGGACACATGGACAAGTCTCCAGTCCATCACAGGGACATGTGGACAAGTCTCCAGTCAATCACAGGGACACCTGGACAGGTCTCCAGTCCATCACAGGGACACATTTACAACTCTTCAGTCCATCACAGGGACACATTTACAAGTCTCCAGTCCATCACAGGGACACATTTACAAGTCTCCAGTCCATCACAGGGACATCCTGGACAGGTCTCCAGTCCATCACAGGGACACGTGGACAAGTCTCCAGTCCATCACAGGGACACATTTACAAGTCACCAGTCCATCACAGGGACACGTGGACAAGTCTCCAGTCCATCACAGGGACACATGGACAGGTCTCTAGTCCATCACAGGGACATGTGGACAAGTCTCCAGTCCATCACAAGGACACCTGGACAGGTCTCAAGTCCATCACAGGTACACAGGGAAAAGTCTCCAGTCCATCACAAGGACACATGGACAAGTCTCCAGTCCATCACAGGGATACCTGGACAGGTCTCCAGTCCATCACAGGTATACAGGGACAAGTCTCCAGTCCATCACAAGGACACGTGGACAAGTCTCCAGTCCATCACAGGGACATCCTGGACAGGTCTCCAGTCCATCACAGGGACATGTGGACAAGTCTCCAGTCCATCACAAGGATACCTGGACAGGTCTCCAGTCCATCACAGGTACACAGGGACAAGTCTCCAGTCCATCACAAGGACACATGGACAAGTCTCCAGTCCATCACAGGGACATGTGGACAAGTCTCCAGTCCATCACAAGGACACCTGGACAGGTCTCCAGTCCACACAAGGACACCTGGACAGGTCTCCAGTCCATCACAGGTACACAGGGACAAGTCTCCAGTCCATCACAAGGACACATGGACAAGTCTCCAGTCCATCACAAGGACACATGGACAAGTCTCCAGTCCATCACAGGGATACCTGGACAGGTCTCCAGTCCATCACAGGTACACAGGGACAAGTCTCCAGTCCATCACAAGGACACGTGGACAAGTCTCCAGTCCATCACAGGTACATCCTGGACAGGTCTCCAGTCCATCACAGGGACATGTGGACAAGTCTCCAGTCCATCACAAGGACACCTGGACAGGTCTCCAGTCCATCACAGGTACACAGGGACAAGTCTCCAGTCCATCACAAGGACACATGGACAAGTCTCCAGTCCATCACAGGGATACCTGGACAGGTCTCCAGTCCATCACAGGTACACAGGGACAAGTCTCCAGTCCATCACAAGGACACATGGACAAGTCTCCAGTCCATCACAGGGATACCTGGACAGGTCTCCAGTCCATCACAGGTACACAGGGACAAGTCTCCAGTCCATCACAGGGACACATTTACAAGTCACCAGTCCATCACAGGGACATGTGGACAAGTCTCCAGTCCATCATAGGGACACCTGGACAGGTCTCCAGTCCATCACAGGAACACATTTACAAGTAATATAATAATAATAATAATAATAATAATAATAATAATAATAATAATAATAATAATAACAATAATAATAATAATAACTGACAAGTTATAATAATAACAAGTCTCCAGTCCATCACAGGGACACCTGGACAGGTCTCTTCTCTTAGAATTGAGAAAGCCTTTTGGATGAAGGGCGAAACGTCTTCTGCTACAAATAAAAGTCCAGTTGTTTTTTTATTGAACACATTTTTTTGATTGTAACAAAGACCTCGGTACATACCAGGCAACTAGGTTATTAGTCATTTCATTATAAAGCCAGGTTGCATAGGTACCAGGTACATACCAATTGAGTACAAGATAACATGTCATTTTATAGAATAGTCTGGTACAAAATATACATACTGGTTAAATAACCAGTATGCTACCAGTATCTGGGGTATGTACCTTTCTGTATTATGTATTAATATTGTATAAATCTGTGTTACACTTTTAAATACTTTATTTAAAAAAAAAGTTCTTCCATATTTTTTTCAACCTGTAGCTTGGATATCTTTGCCAGTTGTGTTGGGGGAGCTGGTAATCTGTAAAATTCCCTGTGAACACGGATGTCATGGCCCAAGAAGTCTGCAACCTGGTCAAGTTCATTGTTTTTTAAGTTCAAGACTTGTGAGAGCGTGGCTACATGTTTCCGTAGTTGTGTTGACCTGAGGAACTCTGGGTGCTATGCTCCACACTGGCTTGCATGAACACGCAGACTGTCCTGTCCTCTGTAGTGACTCATTGATTTAGGTCTTGCAAATAGAAATAAGTTTGTTTGTAAAACAACACATGTCTCTCTCTTACTTGCCAATAAAGTCAGTGCATCCACCACATTTGGTGCGAGTAAAACTGCAACCTTTCGGCCTCTTTTCACAATGATTTCAACCCGAGTGAAATGGCTGCAGAGCTTCTGTTCAACCGTTGACAAACCCATGGCAACATCATCATGGAGCTTGGTGGTGTCACGCTCCATAAAACTTCGTAGGTGCATCTTTGAAACCTCTCCTGCTCGTCTACGATTGAACACAATGACCTATGCAAGTGTAACTTTTGCAAGTTCTGCATAAGTCTGGGGGCTGGCTTCATCTTTCAAGGTGTTAAAGGCATTTTCTCCTGATTTATTCAGATGCTGATGCAGAAGCTTAACATCTTCAGTGAATGGTAATGTTAATGGCCTATTGTATTTGGCATGATTTTAAGTGCTAAGGGCACTATGAGACACCATCTCTGACCATTTTGATGAGCACAGTTTTTTGAATGCGTCTGACGACTTCATCAGTTGTTCATCTTCTGCCATGAGTGCTCGGCAATGAACAAGGTTACAGATTTTGTTCAGTGTATGTCCCAGTTTTATGGCAAGGCTTGTTTTTTTGTATGAACGTGTTTCTTCATCAAAGCCTGACACAGTCTTTACTGCTTGCACAACTCTCTGGAAGTTAGCAGGTTTCACAGCATCCTCTAGGTTATGTATTGCATATTTTGTGCGCAGACATATCAACAAACGGCCAACTTCATGAAGCTTTTGTCGCATGTAGTCGTATTTTGAGGGGTCTTGTCCATGTCTGTTGTGGAGTGACTGAGCAAACTGAATAATACACAGGTCATTTCTCACAGCTGAGGTAACATCGTCGGGTTTCATACTTTTAATGATCTTACAAACACCACTTCAGATTTCATGATAGAATGCAGACTCTTTAGCCAAAGCCAAACTCAGCACTTTGGCTCTTCCAGGTGGATTATCCATATCCATATTTTCTGGCTTACAGGGGCATCTACGGACATGTCTCCATAGTTGCTTTTGAACGTACATTCCTTCACAGTAGATACAGTGAATAAATGTTCCATCTACGGCCTTAGCTTTTGTCTTTCTCTTCACTTTCAAGGGCCCTTGTCCACCTTGTAAAACTGCATTGTTATGCTTGTGAATTCCCCTGTTCCTCAATTTTTCTAATAAAACTTTGCGCTCTTTAGAATCCTTGTGAAGGGAAAACAGTTGGATAATTTCAGGATGCGTCTGGTGTGTTTGCAAATGGCGTGAAATTTTAGTTTGTGGCTTACCACAAACATAACAGAAGTTTTGTAGACATGTAATCTGCTTTGAGGATTCCTGTTTGAGAAGCTCATCTTTTCTGTCTGGTTTATCCTTTGAGTATGTGGTAGAAGTGGCTTGGCCTGATGTTTTAAATGCGCTTTCTCCAATATTACTTGTGTCAGGAGGAAAGCACCATTTTGACGTGCTGGGAAAAACAGGGAAACTTGTGTCTGACATATTAGGATCAGGTATTGCTCCTTTTTCCAGAATCTGTCCAACTTTGGACTGGCTACACTGAAGGGGGACACAGGGACATCTGGACAAGTCTCCAGTCCATCACAAGGACACATGGACAAGTCTCCAGTCCATCACAGGGATACCTGGACAGGTCTCCAGTCCATCACAGGTACACAGGGACAAGTCTCCAGTCCATCACAAGGACACATGGACAAGTCTCCAGTCCATCACAGGGACATGTGGACAAGTCTCCAGTCAATCACAGGGACACCTGGACAGGTCTCCAGTCCATCACAGGGACACATTTACAACTCTTCAGTCCATCACAGGGACACATTTACAAGTCTCCAGTCCATCACAGGGACACATTTACAAGTCTCCAGTCCATCACAGGGACATCCTGGACAGGTCTCCAGTCCATCACAGGGACACGTGGACAAGTCTCCAGTCCATCACAGGGACACATTTACAAGTCACCAGTCCATCACAGGGACACGTGGACAAGTCTCCAGTCCATCACAGGGACACATGGACAGGTCTCTAGTCCATCACAGGGACATGTGGACAAGTCTCCAGTCCATCACAAGGACACCTGGACAGGTCTCAAGTCCATCACAGGTACACAGGGAAAAGTCTCCAGTCCATCACAAGGACACATGGACAAGTCTCCAGTCCATCACAGGGATACCTGGACAGGTCTCCAGTCCATCACAGGTATACAGGGACAAGTCTCCAGTCCATCACAAGGACACGTGGACAAGTCTCCAGTCCATCACAGGGACATCCTGGACAGGTCTCCAGTCCATCACAGGGACATGTGGACAAGTCTCCAGTCCATCACAAGGATACCTGGACAGGTCTCCAGTCCATCACAGGTACACAGGGACAAGTCTCCAGTCCATCACAAGGACACATGGACAAGTCTCCAGTCCATCACAGGGACATGTGGACAAGTCTCCAGTCCATCACAAGGACACCTGGACAGGTCTCCAGTCCACACAAGGACACCTGGACAGGTCTCCAGTCCATCACAGGTACACAGGGACAAGTCTCCAGTCCATCACAAGGACACATGGACAAGTCTCCAGTCCATCACAAGGACACATGGACAAGTCTCCAGTCCATCACAGGGATACCTGGACAGGTCTCCAGTCCATCACAGGTACACAGGGACAAGTCTCCAGTCCATCACAAGGACACGTGGACAAGTCTCCAGTCCATCACAGGTACATCCTGGACAGGTCTCCAGTCCATCACAGGGACATGTGGACAAGTCTCCAGTCCATCACAAGGACACCTGGACAGGTCTCCAGTCCATCACAGGTACACAGGGACAAGTCTCCAGTCCATCACAAGGACACATGGACAAGTCTCCAGTCCATCACAGGGATACCTGGACAGGTCTCCAGTCCATCACAGGTACACAGGGACAAGTCTCCAGTCCATCACAAGGACACATGGACAAGTCTCCAGTCCATCACAAGGATACCTGGACAGGTCTCCAGTCCATCACAGGTACACAGGGACAAGTCTCCAGTCCATCACAAGGACACATGGACAAGTCTCCAGTCCATCACAGGGATACCTGGACAGGTCTCCAGTCCATCACAGGGACACATTTACAACTCTCCAGTTCATCACAGGGACACATTTACAAGTCTCCAGTCCATCACAGGGACACATTTACAAGTCTCCAGTCCATCACAGGGACATCCTGGACAGGTCTCCAGTCCATCACAGGGACACGTGGACAAGTCTCCAGTCCATCACAGGGACACATGGACAGGTCTCCAGTCCATCACAGGGACATGTGGACAAGTCTCCAGTCCATCACAAGGACACCTGGACAGGTCTCAAGTCCATCACAGGTACACAGGGACAAGTCTCCAGTCCATCACAAGGACACATGGACAAGTCTCCAGTCCATCACAAGGACACGTGGACAAGTCTCCAGTCCATCACAGGGACATCCTGGACAAGTCTCCAGTCCATCACAGGGACATGTGGACAAGTCTCCAGTCCATCACAAGGACACATGGACAAGTCTCCAGTCCATCAAGGGATACCTGGACAGGTCTCCAGTCCATCACAGGTACACAGGGACAAGTCTCCAGTCCATCACAAGGACACATGGACAAGTCTCCAGTCCATCACAGGGATACCTGGACAGGTCTCCAGTCCATCACAGGTACACAGGGACAAGTCTCCAGTCCATCACAAGGACACATGGACAAGTCTCCAGTCCATCACAGGACACATGGACAAGTCTCCAGTCCATCACAGGGACATGTGGACAAGTCTCCAGTCAATCACAGGGACACCTGGACAGGTCTCCAGTCCATCACAGGGACACATTTACAACTCTTCAGTCCATCACAGGGACACATTTACAAGTCTCCAGTCCATCACAGGGACACATTTACAAGTCTCCAGTCCATCACAGGGACATCCTGGACAGGTCTCCAGTCCATCACAGGGACACGTGGACAAGTCTCCAGTCCATCACAGGGACACATTTACAAGTCACCAGTCCATCACAGGGACACGTGGACAAGTCTCCAGTCCATCACAGGGACACATGGACAGGTCTCCAGTCCATCACAGGGACATGTGGACAAGTCTCCAGTCCATCACAAGGACACCTGGACAGGTCTCAAGTCCATCACAGGTAAACAGGGACAAGTCTCCAGTCCATCACAAGGACACATGGACAAGTCTCCAGTCCATCACAAGGACACGTGGACAAGTCTCCAGTCCATCACAGGGACACATGGACAGGTCTCCAGTCCATCACAGGGACATGTGGACAAGTCTCCAGTCCATCACAAGGACACCTGGACAGGTCTCCAGTCCATCACAGGGACACATGGACAGGTCTCCAGTCCATCACAGGGACATGTGGACAAGTCTCCAGTCCATCACAAGGACACCTGGACAGGTCTCAAGTCCATCACAGGTACACAGGGACAAGTCTCCAGTCCATCACAGGGACACATGGACAGGTCTCCAGTCCATCACAGGGACACATGGACAAGTATCCAGTCCATCACAGGGACACCTGGACAGGTCTCCAGTCCATCACAGGGACACATTTACAAGTCTCCAGTCCATCACAGGGACACATTTATAAATTAAAATATATAAATTGCACATTTTTGTCATCTGTGTATGTTTCCCATACTTGACAGACAAAATTGTTCTCTGCATTTAACCCAACCACCACCAAGTGGTGCAGTGAGCAGCCGTAGTCAGCGCCCGGGGAGCTGGGGAAATAGGTATGCACTCATAGACACCCCAAGGTGTGTAGTGGCCGGGGTTCGAACTCGAACCAGGGTCCTTCAGATCACAAGTCCGGTTCCCTTGCAAGTCTCCAGTCCATCACAGGGACACATTTACAAGTCTCCAGTCCATCACAGGGACACATTTACAAGTCTCCAGTCCATCACAGGGACACATTTACAAGTCTCCAGTCCATCACAGGGACACATTTACAAGTCTCCAGTCCATCACAGGGACATCCTGGACAGGTCTCCAGTCCATCACAGGGACACATGGACAAGTCTCCAGTCCATCACAGGGACACATTTACAAGTCACCAGTCCATCACAGGGACACGTGGACAAGTCTCCAGTCCATCACAGGGACACCTGGACAGGTCTCCAGTCCATCACAGGGACACATTTACAAGTCTCCAGTCCATCACAGGGACACATTTACAAGTCTCCAGTCCATCACAGGGACATCCTGGACAGGTCTCCAGTCCATCACAGGGACACGTGGACAAGTCTCCAGTCCATCACAGGGACACGTGGACAAGTCTCCAGTCCATCACAGGGACACCTGGACAAGTCTCCAGTCCATCACATCACAAAAATTAAGAACCATTACACGATTGTTTGGTTTATCATATTTATGGCTATTCTGTAAATAGTAAAAATAGAAAAATGACATTCTTTAAAGGAGTACTTTTTCAGTGTCAACTATCCTTCCTCGATGCACTTGCACATACCTTTATTTTGCTCTTACAGAATGTTTTGTTAGCAACTGAAACCTCTGTTGGAGGTGGTGCCTCAAAATCTTGCACATCAGAAGACATTCCATGTAATCTCTGTTGAGATTTTGATCACATAGTAGGAAATAATTGAAAATATATTGTGGTGAAACACATGTTGTAAACCTGTATGATTAAAAAAATATTTTTAAGCATGATTACATTCAAAAAGTAAAATTTAAATCACCTTGCATCTCCATGGCCATTCTGAGTCGCCATAATTATAGGTGATCTCATCTCCTTCATTGATGGGTTTAGTTGCAAACAAACATAGATAGGGCTTTTTGTTTACAATTATGTACCTCATCTTTGCATTTGGGTTTATATGGTCATAATTTACAAGCCTTCCAAGCGACCTGTCCTCGTTTGCTGAATCAACACTACAAATGCATAATGCATATTAAAAAAAAAAAAAACTCTTGCCAGCACTATAAATTACCTTACAATTAATAGCCTTTTATAAGTCATGTCAGACACAATGATAGGTTATTCTTACATACTCATACATACTCACAATATTTTTCCATCGAAGTAGAATTCAAACAAAAACACTTTCTGTGATTCATCGTAAACATGATGCTTCCTCTCACATCCTCCTTGGTGATCAGTTCACCTCGATATTCCAAAAGAATGTCATCTTTTGCAAAGGATTTTTTTGCAGAGATTCCATGACCTAGTTATATAAAAATCACATCAGTCCATCACAGGGACACATTTACAAGTCTCCAGTCCATCACAAGGACACATTTACAAGTCTCCAGTCCATCACAGGGACACCTGTTCGGCCATAAGTCAGCCATTTTGGGTCAAAGGGTAATTTTTGGCTGTTTTTCACTTTTCATTGATGGTGAATTTTAATGCACTCCTCCTAGGGATTTTGAGCGACTGACTTCAACCTTGGTTAATATGCACTTAAGATGTGGGTGAGTGAAAATTCATCAAAAACTTGTATTTTCATATATGCTGAAGGGACGTGGCCTTGCCTCAACGTTTGGCTTCTCGCCATACATTTTAAAACGCTATAACTTTCACAATGAAAAACAGAATTGCACCAAACTTGGCATGAGTGATCCATGTCAGATGCCCAACAATTCTCTGTGGTCATGTTGTGCTGTCACTGAAACCCCGCTCCCTCAGAACAGGAAGTCACTTTTTTCTTGGAAGGCTCCCTTTCTGACAGCCTTGAACTAATCAGGATGATCCTACGTTAGAAGACGTAAAACAAGTTGGTTTGGACCAACGATCCAAGCGGGACGGTGCTCGTTAACAGCGGAATCGAAATAAAGGATCGTGCAGAGATTTTTTCTTCAAAACATACATTTTCCTGGATAAGTTGAAGGTAACGCTCCCATTATGCCGATTCGCCATGCAACAGCGACTCCAACTCAGGAGAAGGCACCCTCCGCGGCTGCAGAGAACGATCCAGAAGCCTCAGATGAGGAGTCGCCCTCTGCTGATGAAGATCAGGCAGCATCTTCAGCTGCAAGAGGCGAAGATGAGGAGGGGGAGAATTCAGGTGACGCGAATACGGACAAGAATGAAGACACTACTGAAGAGGGAGTGGAGGGAGAAAAAAAAAGATGAGAAAGATGTGAAATGCCCGGACTGCGAGGCTGGCCAGTGCTCAACACACTGCTTTGTTCTCCTTCTAAGGATGAAGGATGGCTACAAGTATGGGAAATCCAAAAGCAAGAAGGTGAAACGGACAATTCCTGCATGGGCTAGTGCCACTGCCAGCAAACGCATTCCTGTTACCAACTATGCAGGCACGCAGTGCAAAGTGGATACTGTAGTATCATTATCGAAGCTATAATTTACTCTCAGGACAAGGTAGGGATTTCATTCCAGTCACTCATGAAATAACTTCATTATTGATTTTATTAATAGTGTTATTATTTATCTCTAAATAAAAAAAGTGGTCCTCCTTTATTTATATCGTCTGCAGAGACTCGAAGAAACACACCGACCACAGGTTCAGACCCATCGATGAAGCTGCAGCGGAACTCAGAGAGGATCTGCTGAGATCCATGAAACCACTGAAGGAGAAGCAGGAGGTCAAGAAGAAAGTTCAGTCTGAGTTTGATCAGACAGCAGAACATGTGAAGGTCCAGGCTCGACTCACAAAGAGGCAGATTAAGAAGCAGTTTAAGAAGCTTCACCAGTTTCTAACAGAGGAAGAGGAGGCCAGGCTGGCTGCTCTGAGGGAGGAAGAGGAGCAGAAGAGTGGACTGATTGAGAATATGGAGGCTCTGAGCAGAGAGATGGCAGCTCTTTCGGACACAGTCAGAGCCACAGAGGAGGAGCTGAGAGCTGAAGTGTTATTTGTTCATTATTGATTTTATTAATAGTGTTATTATTTATCTCTAAATAAAAAAAAGTGGTCCTCCTTAATTTATATCGTCTGCAGAGACTCGAAGAAACACACCGACCACAGGTTCAGACCCATCGATGAAGCTGCAGCGGAACTCAGAGAGGATCTGCTGAGATCCATGAAACCACTGAAGGAGAAGCAGGAGGTCAAGAAGAAAGTTCAGTCTGAGTTTGATCAGACAGCAGAACATGTGAAGGTCCAGGCTCGACTCACAAAGACGCAGATTAAGAAGCAGTTTAAGAAGCTTCACCAGTTTCTAACAGAGGAAGAGGAGGCCAGGCTGGCTGCTCTGAGGGAGGAAGAGGAGCAGAAGAGTGGACTGATTGAGAATATGGAGGCTATGAGCAGAGAGATGGCAGCTCTTTCGGACACAGTCAGAGCCACAGAGGAGGAGCTGAGAGCTGAAGTGTTATTTGTTCATTATTGATTTTATTAATAGTGTTATTATTTATCTCTAAATAAAAAAAAGTGGTCCTCCTTAATTTATATCGTCTGCAGAGACTCGAAGAAACACACCGACCACAGGTTCAGACCCATCGATGAAGCTGCAACGGAACTCAAAGAGGATCTGCTGAGATCTATGAAACCACTGAAGGAGAAGCAGGAGGTCAAGAAGAAAGTTCAGTCTGAGTTTGATCAGACAGCAGAACATGTGAAGGTCCAGGCTCGACTCACAAAGAGGCAGATTAAGAAGCAGTTTAAGAAGCTTCACCAGTTTCTAACAGAGGAAGAGGAGGCCAGGCTGGCTGCTCTGAGGGAGGAAGAGGAGCAGAAGAGTGGACTGATTGAGAATATGGAGGCTATGAGCAGAGAGATGGCAGCTCTTTCGGACACAGTCAGAGCCACAGAGGAGGAGCTGAGAGCTGAAGTGTTATTTGTTCATTATTGATTTTATTAATAGTGTTATTATTTATCTCTAAATAAAAAAAAGTGGTCCTCCTTAATTTATATCGTCTGCAGAGACTCGAAGAAACACACCGACCACAGGTTCAGACCCATCGATGAAGCTGCAACGGAACTCAAAGAGGATCTGCTGAGATCTATGAAACCACTGAAGGAGAAGCAGGAGGTCAAGAAGAAAGTTCAGTCTGAGTTTGATCAGACAGCAGAACATGTGAAGGTCCAGGCTCGACTCACAAAGAGGCAGATTAAGAAGCAGTTTAAGAAGCTTCACCAGTTTCTAACAGAGGAAGAGGAGGCCAGGCTGGCTGCTCTGAGGGAGGAAGAGGAGCAGAAGAGTGGGCTGATTGAGAATATGGAGGCTCTGAGCAGAGAGATGGCAGCTCTTTCAGACACAGTCAGAGCCACAGAGGAGGAGCTGAGAGCTGAAGTGAAAAGAAACGTCCATCGTTAAACGGGGGTGGAGGCCTCCGGGTTCAACTGTCCCCCTCTTACAATGCTATGATTGCTAGTATCACTAAGCCCTCTGTGAATAGCAAATAACCATCAGGGTGCTAACGATCCATCGTTAGGCTGATGGTCCTCCTTGATCATGTGAGCAGCTGGTTTCGGCTGTCATCAGCCAACTGGTTGATCCACTGTGGGAGGGTGCTATTTATAAGACTGAGCTGAATACAGCAACTCAGACTGAAGAAGGCTTTCGGACGAAAGACGAAACTTTTGCTTCGTTTTGTTTTATTTTTTTGAATGTCCAGAGGACCAGACTTAGCTTTTTTAGATAAAATAAATAAATAAAGTATTTAAAAGTGTTACACAGATTTATACAATATTAATACATAATACAGATGGGTACATACCAGATACTGGTAGCATACTGGTTATATAACCGGTATGTATATTTTGTACCAGGCTATAGTATGAAGTGACATGTTATCCTGTACTTAACTGGTATGTACCTGGTACCTATGCAACGAAAGACTAAACATTTCTACGTTTTGTACCAGGCTATAGTATGAAGTGACATGTTATCCTGTACTTAACTGGTATGTACCTGGTACCTATGCAACGAAAGACTAAACATTTCTACGTTTTTGTTTTGTTTTTTAAATGTCCAGAGGCCAGACGTAGATTTTTAGATACATTAAAAAATCTGTAAGTTTTGTTTCTGTTTTTATCTCTTTTCAGTTATTCCCCGGTTTCTCACAAAGTCTCATATTTTGAACTGTTCTTTGAGCCAACATAGGGCCCTCAACCTTCTTACAGTGGTTGCATTAATTCTTTCTGGTCAGTTTTCCTTCACTTATGTGATTTCGGAAATTACGCATTACATCAGCTACTTCACCATTTGACCACTTTTTCTTTGCCATTCTTCTGGATCCTAGACTTGCTTGACTTTTTCTCTAGAAAACATGGAGGACACAGAAAAAAATCATGTATTTAGTATATGGGCAAGTCAACATTCATCAGAACTTTAAACAAAGTATTTATAAGATTACAGTCCGAGGGAAACTCATAAAAATCAAAATTAAAATTTTATTTTGTTACATGTTTTTCCCATGATGTAAACACATGGATTAGATGTCTTGCTCATGGAGCCCATGCAGCCCCTCAGTAAACCTTAATGTTTTGTGTGCAATATATTAAATTAGGTAAGAGTTACACTGTGGAGTTGAAAAAAACTGCTTACGAATGCATAAAAATGATCAGAAACGTGTGTCCACATGTTTAGCTAACGAACTGTGGTGAAAAAACACAGAAAAACTCAGTATTTTTTGCGTTTTTTCCAAAAATTCACCAGCTCTAACATGTTCAACTGAAGTTGTGTATGTTTGTGTGTGTGACTGTTTTGTGGTTTTTAAGGACAGTGTTTTGTCAGGACAGTAATGAGCTGTTATCTGATTGATTGTCTGATTGTTTATAGCGTATGACTGTCCAAACAAACAACTGTCCATAAAAACCACAATACACTCCTATACACACCTAATTGAACATTAAGGTTGATGAAACCACACGTAGCAAGTAATTCTGTTTAGGAACACAAGAACTAAAATGTACCTTGGTATTCGTGTTTAAAGGAAGTTGATCGTGCTTCTGGCTACCTGCGATCTCCTGACTCTGGACGTGCTCACATGACATCTGTAACAGATCAGTTATACTTATATTTAGAGGAAATTCTACATTTTGATGATAGCTGCTGTCACATGTAAACCAATAAACATTACATGATTGTTTGTTTTTGGCCAAAGTATCCATCTCACATAAAGGAAAGATGGATGGACAGAGTATTTACAAAACTCCTCTCATGATAGGTGGACTAAGATGAAATTAAAATTAGCTGAATGAAAGAAAACTATAAATTTAAAAACTGTGACAAATAATATTGAAGTCATACTTAACAATCCCTGCATTATTTATATAATTGATATCTATGTCATATACATACACACAAATATACATATATACATGTATATAAGCATATCATAAATGCATATTCATGTACTGTACAGTGTATATACATATATGCATATACATGTATATATATGCATATACTGTACAGATAGACATATACATGTAAATATAACATGTTCTACTAAAATTGTGTGTGTTTGTGTGTGTGACTGTTTTGTGGTTTTAATGGACAGTGGTTTGTTAGGACAGCAATACGCTATAATCAGACAATCAGATAACAGCTCATTACTGTCCTGACAAAACACTGTCCTTAGAAACCACAAAACAGTCACACACACAAACACACACAATTTCAGTTGAACATGTTATATTT